>JAGTTL010003609.1:0-10000 GCA_036851935.1 Coregonus suidteri | reverse complement strand
GGAGATAGATGTATTAGCTGCTGAGTGGATATATAGATACCACAGTCCCAGGGCAGTACCATCAGAGATGTATTACTGCTGAAGTGCGGATCATATAGATACCACAGTTACCCAGGGTTACCATCAGAGATGTATTACTGCTGAGTGGATATATAGATACCACAGTACCAGGAAGATGTCCTGGAGCATCAGAGATGTATTACTGCTGAGTGGATATATAGATACCACAGTCCCAGGAAGGTTACCATCAGAGATGTATTACTGCTGAGTGGATATATAGATACCACAGTCCCAGGAGCGTCCTACCATCAGAGATGTATAATGCTGACTGGATGATATAGATACCACAGCACCAGGGTTACCATCAGAGATGTATTACTGCTGAGTGGATATATAGATACCACAGTCCCAGGGGTACCAATCAGAGATGTATTTACTGCTGAGTGGATATATAGATACCACAGTACCAGGAAGAGTCCCCTGGAGCATCAGAGATGTATTACTGCTGAGTGGATTATATAGATAACCACAGTCCAGGGGTTACCATCAGAGATGTATTACTGCTGAGTGTGATATATAGATACCACAGTCAGCAGGGTCCTACCATCAGAGATGTATTACTGCTGAGTGGATATATAGATACCACAGTCCCAGGGTACCATCAGAGATGTATTACTGCTGAGTGGATATATAGATACCACAGTCCCAGGGTTGGGGACCATCAGAGATGTATATACTGCTGAGTGGGATATATATAGTACCACAGTCCCAGGGTTACCATCAGAGATGTATTACTGCTGAGTGGATATATAGATACACAGTCCCAGGGTTACCATCAGAGATTGTATTACTGCCTGAGGGGATATATAGATACCACAGTCCCAGGAGAGTCCTGGACATCACAGAGATGTATTACTGCTGAGTGGTATATATAGATACCACAGTCCCAGGGTTACACCATCAGAGATGTATTACTGCTGAGTGGGATCTACATAGATCCACAGTCCCAGGGTTACCATCAGAGATGTATTACTGCTGAGTGGATATATAGATACCACAGTACAGGGTTAGTCATCGGAGATCAGAGATGTATTACTGCTGATTGTGATATATAGATACCACAGTCCCAGGGTTACACATCAGAGATGTATTACTGCTGAGTGGATATATAGATACACAGTCCAGGTCAGGGTTACCATCAGAGATGTATTACTTGCTGAGTGGATTATATAGATACCACAGTCCCCAGGGTTACACATCAGAGATGTATTACTGCTGAGTGGATATATAGATACCACAGTCCCAGGGATTACCATCTCAGAGATGTATTACTGCTGAGTGGATATATAGATACCACAGTCCAGGGGTTACCATCAGAGATGTATTACTGCTGAGTGGATATATAGATCCACAGTACCAGGAAGAGTCCTGGAGCATCAGAGCTGTATTACTGCTGAGTGGATATATAGATACCACAGTCCCAGGAAGAGTCCTGACCAGCATCCATGAGTGTATTACTGCTGATACGTGGATATATAGATACCACAGTCCCATGGTTACCATCAGAGATGTATACTGCTGAGTAGATATATAGATACCACACAGTACAAGTGAAGAGTCCTGGAGCATCAGAGATGTATTACTGCTGAAGTGGGATTATAGATACCACAGTCCCAGGGTTACCATCAGAGATGTATTACTGCTGAGTGGATATATAGATACCACAGTCCTCAGGGTTGACCATCAGAGATGTATTACTGCTGAGTGGATATATTAGATATTTACGCACAGTAGTACAGGGAGAGTCTGAGAGCATCAGAGATGTATTCACTGCTGAGTGGATATCCTAGATACCACAGTCACCCAGGGTTGACCATCAGAGATGTTATTACTGCTGAGTGGATATATAGGATACCACAGTACCAGGAAGAGTCCTGGAGCATCAGAGATGTATTACTGGCTGAGTGGATTATATAGATACCACAGTCCCAGGGTTACCATCAGAGATGTGATTACTGCTGAGTGGATATGATAGACAGTACCACACAGTTGTCAGGGTTACCATCAGAGATGTGATACTGGCTGAGTGGATATATAGATACCTACAGTACCAGGAGAGTCCTGGACACATCCAGAGGATGTATTTACTGCTGAGTGGATATATAGATACCACAGTCCCAGGTTCCTGGAGCATCAGAGATGTATTACTGCTGAGTGGATATATAGATACCACAGTCCCAGGGAGAGTCCCTGACCATCAGAGATGTTATTATGCTGAGTGGATATATAGATACCACAGTCCCAGGGTTACCATCAGAGATGTATTACTGCTGAGTGGATATATAGATACCACAGTACCAGGGTTACCATCAGAGATGTAATTACTGGCTGAGTGGATATTATAGATACCACAGTCCCAGGTCGTTACCATCAGAGATGTATTTACTGCTGAGTGGATATATAGATACCACAGTCCCAGGGTTACCATCAGAGATGTATTACTGCTGAGTGGATATATAGATGACCACAGTCCCAGGGTTACCATCAGAGACTGTATTACTGCTGAGTGGATATATAGATACCACAGTACCAGGGTTACCATCAGAGATGTATTACTGCTGAGTGGGATATATAGATACCACAGTTACCAGGAAGAGTCCTGGATGCATCAGAGATGTATTACTGCTGAGCGGGATTATATAGATACCACAGTCCACAGGGTTACCTGAGCATCAGAGATGTATAACTGCTGAGTGGCATATATAGATACCACAGTCCCAGGGTTACATCAGACCCGTTATTACTGCTGAGTGGATAGATAATACCACAGTCCCCAGGCAGAGTCCTGGACCATCAGAGATGTATTACTGCTGAGTGGATATATAGATACCACAGGCCCAGGGTTACCATCAGAGACATATTACTGCTGAGTGGATATATAGATACCACAGGTCCCAGGGTCCTGGAGCAGAGATCCATTACTGCTGAGTGGATATATAGATACCATCAGTCCAGGGTTACCAATCAGAGATGTATTACTGCTGAGTGGGAATATATAAGATTACCATTTTTTTTAGTCCCAGGGTTACCATCAGAGATGTATTACTGCTGAGTTTTCGTATATAGATACCACAGTCCCAGAAAGGTACTGGATCATCAGAGGATGTATTTACTGCTGAGTGGATATATAGATACCACAGTCCCAGGGTTACCCATCAGAGATGTATTACGCACGCTGACGTGGATATATAGATACCCCACAGTTACCAGGAGAAGAGTCCTGGAGCATCAGAGAGTATTACTGCTGAGTGGATATATAGATACCACAGTCCAGGGTTACCATCAGAGATGTATTACTGCTGAGTGGATATATAGATACCACTAGTCCCAGGGTTACCATCAGAGATGTATTACTGCTGAGTGGATATATAGATACCACAGTCCAGGGTTACCAGCATCAGAGATTGTATTACTGCTGAGTGGATATATAGATACCACAGTGTACCAGGAAGAGTCCTGGAGCATCAGAGATGTATTACTGCTGAGTGGATAATATAGATACCACAGTACCACCAGGGTTACCATCAGAGATGTATTACTGCTGAGTGGATATATAGATACCACAGTCCCAGGGTTACCATCAGAGATGTACATTACTGCTGAGTGAGATATATAGATACCACAGTACCAGGAAGAGTCATGGACCATCAGAGATGTATTACTGCTGGAGGGATATATAGATACACACAGTACCCAGGGTTCCTGGAGCAGAGAGATGTATTACTGCTGAGTGGCATATATAGATACCACAGTCCCAGGGGTTACCATTCAGAGATGTATTACTGCCTGAGTGGATATATAGATACCACAGTCCCAGGGAGGGTCCGGAGCATCAGAGATGTATTTTTATTACTGCCTGAGTGGGATAGTATAGATACCACAGTACCCAGGGTACCTGGATCAGAGATGTATTACTGCTGAGTGGATCTAGAGATACCACAGTCCAGGGTTACCATCAGAGATGTATTACTGCTGAGTGGAATATATAGATACCACAGTCCCAGGGTTACCATCAGAGATGTATTACTGGCTGAGGGATATATAGATACCACAGTCCCAGGGTTTTTACCATCCAGAGATTGTTTATTTACTGCTGAGTGGATATATAGATACCACAGTCCCAGGGTTCCTGGACCATCAGAGATGTATTACTGCTGAGTGGATATATAGATACCACAGTACCAGGGTTCCAAGCATCAGAGATGATGTTACTGCTGAGTGGATATATAGATACCACAGTCCCAGGGTACCATCAGTAGATGTATTCACTGCTGAGTGGATATATAGATCACACCAGTACCAGGAAGAGGTCCTGGAGCATCAGAGATGTATTACTGCTGAGTGGATATATAGATACCACAGTTTCCCACGAGGTTACCATACACGAGATGTATTACTGCTGAGTGGATATATAGAATTACCACAGTCCCAAGGGTTGCCATCAGAGATGTATTACTGCTGAGTGGAGCTATAGATACCCACAGTCCCAGGCCGGTTACCATCAGAGATGTATTACTGCTGAGTGGATATATAAGTGTCAGATAGATACACAGTCCCAGGGTTACAATTCAGAGATGTATTACTGCCCATGAGGGGATATATAGATACCACAGTCCAGGGTTTTACCCCCTGGAGCATCAGAGATGTATTACTGCCGACGGACATACCAGGTAAGTGGTCATGTAGATCTCCAGACTCTTCAGAAGATCCCGACCTGATGAAAGGTGACAAATACAGTATTGGACTTATAGGGAAATGATAGACCTGATTACCGCCGACGATGAGACAGGGAGGAGGTCAGAGACCTGGCCGTACGATGAGACAGGGAGGAGGTCAGAGACCTGGCCGCGTGGCCGACGATGAGACAGGGAGGAGGACAGAGACCTGGCCGCGTGGCCGACGATGAGGGACAGGGAGGAGGACAGAGACCTGGCCGCGGTCGGCGACGATGAGACAGGGAGGAGGTCAGAGACCTGCCGTCTCCGTTTCCCCCCCCTTGGGGCGACGATGAGACAGGGAGGAGGTCACAGAGACCTGGCCGCGTCAGTGGCCGACGATGAGACAGGGAGGAGGTCAGAGACCTGGCCGCGTGGCCGACGATGAGACAGGGAGGAGGTCAGAGACCTGGCCGCGTGGTGCCAGGACAACAACATCTCCCTCAACGTCAGCTAAACAAATGTGCTGATCGTGGACTACAGGAAAAACGGAGAGAGCCGAGCATGCCCCGTTTCACATCGACGGGACCGCAGAGGAGCAGGTCGAGAGATTCAAGTTCCTTGGTGTCCACATCACTAAGAAATGATCATGGTTCACACACACCAACACAGTCATGAAGAGGGCACCGATGCCTCTTCCCCCTCAGGAGGCTGAAAAGATTCAGCAAGTAGCTACAGTAGGTATTATATTAATAACAGGAGGTATTATATTAATAACAGTAGCTACAGGAGGGTATTATAATTAATAACAGGAGGGTTTTTATATTAAAAACAGTAGGTATTATATTAATAACAGTAGGTATTATATGTAATAACAGGAGGTATATATATTACAGTAGGTATTTGTCTTAATAAACAGTAGGTTATTATGTTAATAACGAGTAGCTACAGTAGTGTATATATTAATAACAGGTGTATTATATTAATAACAGGAGGTATATTATTATTAACAGTAGCACAGTAGGTATTATATTAATTAACAGTAGGTATTATATTAATTAAACATGATAATTATATTAATAACAGGAGGTGGTTCTATTTAACAGGAGGTATATATATAAGTAACGGAGTACGTATATAATACAAGGAGGTTTGTATAGTAATAACAGTAGGTATTATATTACATAAAGCAGGATAATATAGATTTAATAACAGGAGGGTATTATATTAATAACAGGGATAATTAATATAATAACAGTAGGTATTATATTAATAACAGTAGCTACAGTAGGTATTATATTAATAACAGTAGCTACAGTAGGTATTATATTAATAACAGTAGGTATTATATTAATAACAGGAGGTATTATATTAATAAAACAGTACCTGGTATTGTGTCTTAATAACAGTAGGTATTATATTAATAACAGGAGGTATTATATTATAAACAGTAGGTATTGTCTTATAACAGTAGGTATTATATTAATAACAGGAGGTATTATATTAATAACAGTAGGTATTATATTAATAACAGTGAGGTATTGTATTAATAACAGTAGGTATTATATTAATAACAGTAGGTATTGTATTAAAAACAGTAGCTACAGTAGGTATTATATTAATAAACAGGAGGTATTATATTAATAAACAGTAGGTATTATATTAATAACAGGAGGTATTATATTAATAAAAGGAGGTATTATATTAATAACAGAGTATTGTATTAAAAACAGTAAGGTACAGTAGGTCATGTATTAATTAACAGTAGGTATTATATTAATAACAGTAGGTATTATATTAATAACAGTAGCTACAGTAGGTATTATATTAACTAACAGTAGGTATTATATTAATAACAGTAGCTACAGTTAGGTATATATTAATAACAGGAGGTATTATATTAATAACAGTAGGTATTATATTAATAACAGGAGCGCAGTATTATTATATTAATAAACAGTAGCTACATCAGTAGGTATTGTCTTAATAACAGTAGGTATTATATTAATAACAGTAGCTACAGTAGGAGGGGTATTATTTAATAACAGTAGGTACAGGTATATAATAATACAGGAGGTTTATATTAATAACAGAATAATAGGAGATAACAGTAGTATTAATTAATAACAGTAGGTATTGTATTAAAAACAGTAGCCACAGTAGGTATGGTCTTAATAACAGTAGGTATTATTATTATAACAGGAGGTATTATATTAATAACAGGAGGTATTATATTAATAACAGTAGGTATTGTATTAAAAACAGTAGCAACAGTAGGTATGGTCTTAATAACAGTAGGTATTATATTAATAACAGGAGGTATTATTATTAATACACAGTAGGGTATTATATTTAATAACAGGATAATTATATTAATAACAGGAGGTATTATATTAATAACAGGAGGTATTATATTAATAACAGGAGGTATTATATTAATAACAGTAGCTACAGTAGGTATTATATTAATAACAGTAGGTATTATTATTATAACATAACAGCAGGTATTATATTAATAACAGTAGCTACAGTAGGTATTATATTAATAACAGTAGGTATTATATTAATAACAGTAGGTATTATATTAATAACAGGAGGTATTATATTAATAACAGTAGGTATTATATTAATAAACAGGAGGTATTATATTAATAACAGGAGGTATTATATTAATAACAAGATATATATTAATAACAGGAGGTATTATATTAATAACAGTGAGGTATTATATTAATAACAGGAGGTATTATATTAATAACAGTAGCTACAGTAGGGTATATATTAATTAACAGCAGGTATTATATTAATAACAGTAGCTACAGTAGGTATTATATTTAATAACAGTAGGTATTATATTAACAGTAGGTATTATATTAATAACAGTAGGTATTATATTAATAACAGTAGCTACAGTAGGTATTATATATAATAACAGTAGGTATTATATAATAACAGTAGGTATTATATAATAACAGGAGGTATTATATTAATAACAGTAGGTATTATATTAAGTAACAGGAGGTATTATATTAATAAACAGGAGGTATTATATTAATAACAGGAGGTATTGTATTAATAACAGGAGGTATTATATTAATAACAGGAGGTATTATATTAATAACAGGAGGTATTATATTAATAACAGTAGCTACAGTAGGTATTATATTAATAACAGTAGGTATTATATTAATAACAGTAGGTATTATATTAATAACAGTAGCTACAGTAGGTATTATATTAATAACAGTAGGTATTATATTAATAACAGTAGGTATTATATTAATAACAGGAGGTATTATATTAATAACAGTAGGTATTATATTAATAACAGGAGGTATTATATTAATAACAGGAGGTATTATATTAATAACAGTAGGTATTATATTAATAACAGTAGCTACAGTAGGTATTATATTAATAACAGTAGGTATTATATTAATAACAGTAGGTATTATTTTAATAACAGTAGGTATTATATTAATAACAGGAGGTATTATATTAATAACAAAGATAGGTATTATATTAATAACAGTAGGTAATTATATTAATAACAGTAGCTACAGTAGGTATTATATTAATAACAGTAGGTATTATATTAATAACAGTAGGTATTATATTAATAACAGTAGGTATTATATTAATAACAGTAGGTATTATATTAATAACAGTAGCTACAGGAGGTATTATATTAATAACAGTAGCTACAGGTGGTATTATATTAATAACATTAGCTACAGGAGGTATTATATTAATAACAGTAGCTACAGGAGGTATTTATATTAATAACAGTAGCTACAGGAGGTATTATATTAATAACAGTAGCTACAGGAGGTATTATATTAATAACAGTAGCTACAGGAGGTATTATATTAATAACAGTAGCTACAGGAGGTCTGTGACCCATAAGCAGGGTGTGACAGAGAGACGATACTAATCGTATACTAATCCTATTTACAGTAAGATCCAGTAACCTTGCCGTGTGTGTGTGGTATTAATGGACAGTGGCCCAGAAGCTCATCACACAATAGTGTCCTCAATAACCCGGTGACAGTAGACAGGCTACTACACTAGACAGGCTACTATACTAGACAGGCTACTACACTAGACAGGCTACTACACTAGACAGGCTACTACACTAGACAGGCTACTACACTAGACAGGCTACTACACTAGACAGGCTACTACACTAGACAGGCTACTACACTATAGACAGGCTACTACTACACTAGACAGGCTACTACACTAGACAGGCTACTATACTAGACAGGCTACTACACTAGACAGGCTACTACACTAGACAGGCTACTACACTAGACAGGCTACTACACTAGACAGGCTACTACACACTAGACAGGCTACTACACTAGACAGGCTACTATACTAGACAGGCTACTACACACACTAGACAGGCTACTACACACTAGACAGGCTACTACACTAGACAGGCTACTACACTAGACAGGCTACTACACTAGACAGGCTACTACACTAGACAGGCTACTACACTAGACAGGCTACTATACTAGACAGGCTACTATACTAGACAGGCTACTACACTAGACAGGCTACTACACACTAGACAGGCTACAACACTAGACAGGCTACTATACTAGACAGGCTACTACACTAGACAGGCTACTACACACTAGACAGGCTACTACACTAGACAGGCTACTACACACTAGACAGGCTACTATACTAGACAGGCTACTACACTAGACAGGCTACTACACACTAGACAGGCTACTACACTAGACAGGCTACTACACACTAGACAGGCTACTATACTAGACAGGCTACTACACCACTAGACAGGCTACTACACACTAGATAGGCTACTACACTAGACAGGCTACTACACACTAGACAGGCTACAACACTAGCAGTAGACACAAAGTCACATGAGTAAACTCTAGATGGGTGCTGCAGGGAGGGATGCTGTTAAAAATAAAAGCTAGACTAGAGGAGCACGGAATCAAATCCTATCTATCCTGACTATGCTTTATCACGATTTAGATCGGATGAGACAGTTTCACAAGCACAGACACGAACATATCCAGAAAAACACATACAGTGTATAGACATGCACGTCACTCACACTCACTCACTCATACCCAGGCGTAGGCACACAGACACACACACACACACACACACACACACACACACACACACACACACACACACACACACAGAGAGAGAGCGTTACACACACACACACACACACACAGAGAGAGCGTTACACACACACACACACACAGATATACACACTCATAACAGTAAACACA
>JAGTTL010003608.1:0-12332 GCA_036851935.1 Coregonus suidteri | reverse complement strand
TTTTCCGGGGTTTCCAGAAAAAATTGGCGGGTTTAAAAATTTTTTAAAAAAAATGGGAGGACCACCCAATAATTTTTGTTACTCCCAAAAAGCCCGCACAGATGATTTTACTCTATTGCACTATTTTGGAAAAAAAGGTAACCAGGGAAAAAATGTTGTTAAATTGACTACACCCTCAGCGTTAAAACCCCCTAGTGCCCTCCAAGCTCATCACTAAGTAAGGACCCTGGGACTGAACACCTCCCTTGCAACGGCCTGGGATTTCCTGACGGGGCCCCCCCCAGGGGTTTGAGGGAGGAAAAAACACACCCCCTGGGGCCCTTTTAAAACAGGGGGGCCCTCAGGGGCCGGGGGCTCCTTTACTTCCTGTTAAAACCCACGCCCTTAAAACCACCACATTAATGGGTCCCTCTTTTAGCTCAATTGGTAGAGCAGGGTGTTTAACGCCAGGTAGGGGGTTTATCGTATTTTAAAAGTTTTATGTCTTTGAAAATGTTTTCATGACAAAGGGGGAATGTTGGTTTTTGTTGGGAAATGTAAAAAAATAAAAAGAAGGAAGTTTTATTGTAAACTGGCAGCAGAGGGACCCAATTTGTTCCCATGGTTTAAATAGGGGTACACAAAGGGAAAGATAGGTAGGGGAAGACATTAAAATTGGACGAACTCCCTGCCCCCGGGACAACGGGTGTCTGTAAATTCATGTGAAGTTTGTGATCAAATTTAAAACCCTTTTTAGATCAATTTTCAGTTATGGGGCAGATTTTCTTTTGTTGACAGCTTTAAATGATCACCATTCTCATATACGACAAAAAGGGCAAAGTAGCCAGGAGGGATGATGAAAATCCTTCTTTGTGTTTTGGAGTCGACAAGTAAATAAAGCTGACTGTGATTGGAAAGTCAGGACCCGACTAGACACAGTAATTTGGGTTGGTTTGTTTTTGTTTAGGTCAAGGGGAGGAGTTTTACCCTTACAAACCGTTTTTTCGGGGTGGCTAGGGCTGTTAAGGGGAGTTGGAAACGAAAATTTTCTAAAATTTGGGTTGTGGGGAAACGCTTTTTAAAAAACAATGGTTTGGTACAAAGGGTTTGGTAGAGAAATAAGTTGGGGGATGATATCTGTTTTAAATTAGAGCCCCGGGTGAATTGGAAAAGACCTCGAGGAGGCGATTTTTTTAGGAAGGGGTTAAAATCCAAAACTTAGTTAGTATTGGGTAAGGTTGATTTTTTTTAAGGGGGGGGAATTTATGAAGTGAATTGGTGTTTTTATGTTATCCCCCTTTCCTTTGGTCGACGGGAAATTTTTTGGGGAAAACCCGTTGATATGAGTTTCATCTTAAAGGGCCCAACAAAAAGTTAAAAAGGAGTTATTGATGAAATGGTTTAATAAATTGGGGGCCGCGGGGGGGTTTTTGCCCTTTGGGTTTTATATAGAAAGGCCCGCGTTGGCTGGGAGGCTAAGAAAGGTGGTTTTTTCACCCAAACTTTTTGGGTACATCTTTTGCTGGGCCCAACTTTGAAAAGGTTTAAAGGTGAATCATGCTATGGTTTACCTTGGGCTAAGTTTAAAGGTTTAAGGGGCTACAGGCTAATTGTGTTGCGTGCTACATGCAAAACGGATACCCCTTAGGGGTTTCCTTTTGGATGGTTTAAAGGTCTTTTAAATTTTTGTCACTGTCTTAAGCCGGGTTTGGTAGTTTTGTAAAGGGGCTTTTAAAATTTTTTTGTTTGTTTAAAAAGGGGGAAAAGGGGGGAATTACCCCGGATTTTATATTTTTGGGGGAGAGAGAGAAGAGAAAAATTTTCTTCCCCCGGGGGGAAAAAGGGGGTTTTTGAAGGTTGTGCGCATGCTTTAAATTTTTTGCAACACAAACTACAAAAAAGGGGGAGGTTATGACACAAAGATTGGGAAACACTTTTTGGTTTACGGACAAAATTTCCTAGACATGCGGGTAAAACGAAAAAAAATTTTGGTTTGGCGTTAAAAAAATTTTATGGGGTTTGCTTTTAAATTTTTTAAAATGATATTTGCCCCTGCGGGGGGTTTGGGGGCCAAAACAACACTTGGTTAAACGGCAGGGAGAGGAACACAGAGGGAGGGAAAACAAATGGCACGGGGAGATTTTAAACCCGGAATATTTTGGTGTAAAAAAGAAAAACTTTTTTTTGGAACCCTTATTGAATTTAAAAAATTAAATTAGGGGATAAAAAGAATATATAAAAAGATTTGAAATGATTAATTAAAAAAAAAAATTTAGGACGATTTTAAAAGGGGGTTTGGGAAAATTCTTTTTAAATTTAAAATTTACATTTTGGAAGCTAGGCTTTTCACGGGTGGATTGCAGTTCGTTTGGAAAATAAAGGTACGCCCATTATTCTTTAAATTTTGATAATTGGGGGGAAGACCCAAGGGGGGGTTTTAAAGGCTTTTTGGGGGGATTTTAGTCTGAAGAGACTAACTTGCATTTACTGGCATTTGAGGGGTTTGGGGAAAAATATACTCAACACAAATTTTGGATAAGGGGGTGACAAAAGGATATAAAAATAAAAAGGGTTTAATTTTTCAGGATTTTTTTGGGGAGTGGTTTGGGGTTATATTAAAATAAGGGGGAAAGGCCTTTAATTTAAATAGTCAAAAAAGGGAAAAGTTACAAAAAAGGGAAATTTTAAAGGGTTTTGGGAAAAAGGGGGAAAATTGATTAAAAATAGCCCTTTTTAATAAAAGGAAAATAAAAGGGTGGGGTTAGGGTGGGGGTTAGGAGAGACTAATGGCAGAAGTTGGTAACCTTTTTCACATATGGATTCAGCAGAAAAAAAAATCATCCAGAAAGGGGGGATTTTTGCATAGAGATGAAGACGAATCCCGAGAGAAACAACGAGAAGTAAATTCAAAATTCCAGAAGTAAGAAAAAACCGACAGGGGGAAACCCGAAGAGAAGGAGGTTCAGAAAGATGAAGATGAAGGAAGAAAAAATGATGAAAAAAAGGCCCCCAAAAAATGGGAGATGTCTGGAACGGGGGAAGAGGATGAGAAGATGAATTTCAGGCCCGGGAACTTAGAACAAATTTTTGAAAAATTTACTGATATTCAACGCGGGGAAGGAACGGGATCAAAAAAAAATCTGCTGAAAAAATAACCCCAAGAGTTGGAGAAGGGAAAAAAAAAGGGTTTTGGGTTTTATGAAAAATTTTCGAGGGAATCAAATCAACAATCACGGGTTAAACGGGTTTTAACTGAACAATATAAAAGGGCCCAATTGTAAAACCCAAAAGGGGGGGACCAGAGTTCCATATCGACTGCAGTTTTTTGGAAAAGACACAGAATTGGAAAAGAAAAACAGGGGAAATAACGAGAATTTAAAGAACCTGTGCTTCAGTTAAAACACTAAATACTGGGAGTGCCGGGAATATCGGGAAGGGGTGCTTTGTTGAGACCCTTTGATTAGAGAAGAAAGAAAATGGGAACATTTAAAACCCCCCGGGACAAATTAAAAAGTGATAGTGAATAGGGGAAAATTTATCGGGGTTTTCAGCTAAAGGGGTTTAAACTTTAATTTCTGTAAAATTAAACAAATTTTGGGTTTTTTAGGATAGGGTTTTGGGGGTAGTAAAACAGTTTAAATACTCTTTGGGAATCAATTGAGCTCGCTATAGAAAGGGGGAAAAAGGAATTAAAAGAGACAATATAAAAAAGACCCCTTTTTTTTTGGGGGAAGAAGCATGGTTTTAAATTTAAGTATTCAATCAGAGGGCCCCCTAGACGACTGATGGTTTTTTGGTTTTGAAATTTTTTGAAGTAGGGTTTTTTGGGGAAACCAAATTTGGGTTAAAAGATAAAGTCATAGGAAGGATGATAATGTATTAGATTCCTGTTAGACCAAACTGTTGGGAAAAAAAGTAAAGGGGTGACTGTTTTTTTTGGGGTTTCATTTTTTACCCCTAAAAAGATTTGAGGGGTTTGGTAAAAGGTGTTTAGTCGGTTTTGGGCCCAAATCTGGTGTAATGAGTCAGAAAACAGGGGGGGGAACCCTTTCCCCAAAACACAATTTTAAAAAAATTTTGGTTTGGGAAGAGATTTGTCAATAGGAAACAGGGGGAAAAAAGGGTTTTAAAGTTATGAGAGAAAAGATTAAAATTTAAAAAAAGGGGGGGGGTAGGCCAGGTTGAAGGGACTCGAGCCCGTAAGCTAAGTTTTTAAAGTTAGTAGTAAAAACAGAGAGAGAAAAAGTGAGGAAGGGGCAATTTTTTTAAAATTTTGTGGGGGAAAATATTTGGGAGGGTTTTTAAATTTGGTTTTGGAGCAGAGCCCTTGAGAAATAGTGTTTTGAAATGATTGGGGGGTGAAATTGGAGTTGGGTCTATAAATTTTCAGTTTTAGTTTGGGGGATCAAAACATTTTTTGGGGTATTTTTTTATAATCAGGGGGGTTTTAAAATTTAGAGGGAGAAAAAAGGAAAAAGGGGGGAAAAAATGACAATAGTGGGGAGGGGTGGAAGTTTAAAAAGGAAAGGGGTTAAAAGGGCTTATGGGAAAATAGGGGGTAAATAAGGACATAACACTTTTTTAGTTTATTGAAACAAAAAGGGGGAAGCAATTTTAAATCTTTTTAACATTGATAGGGTAAATTTAAAATCATAAATATATCGAATTTTATTATTAAAAGGGGAAACCCAATTCCCGCAAACCCAAATTTTTGGGGGGGAAAAAAATTTTTGGGTTTGGGTGGGGATGTTTATCCATGGGGGAGAGATAAATTATGGAGAATAAGGATTGGTTTTCAGGACCAGGGTAAAAAGGGGGGATAGTTTTGAAAAGGGGGTTTGGAAATACTGTTTACTTAAATTTGGGGTTTAAAGTTTTTCGAGAAAGGTCAGGGAGAATTAATGTGACTTATTTTGGGGGGAACATTAGAATTGTTCCCGGGTTTGGGAATTTTGGGTTTAAAAGGGGAAAGTAATTTATAAAGAACGCTTTTTAATGGAAGATTTAAATTGTAGAATTTTCCCCATCAATTTTGGGGGGTTCAGGAGGAGGGTAGAACTGAAGGGGCAGTGTCAATCCAACAGTGAATTTAAACACATAGGATATGGGTAGCTTTTCCCCTTAGAAGGAAAAAAGGGGGTTTTAATTTAACAACTAAATCAAAAAAACCCTTTAAGGGTAAATTTTTGGGGGGATTAATGGGTACTGGAATAGCCAAAAGGGAGGAAGGATGGGCAACAACTTTTTGAAAAATTAAAAGGGGGCAGCAAAAAAGAAAAACCCGGGGTTTTGGTTTTACGAAATTTGGGTTAAAAATAGGGGCAGATAGAAACAAAAATAGATTAATCTGAAAAAGGAGAATAGAGATTCATCCAAAAGGAAGCTGAAATATGGGGCTTTTTGATTTTGGGTGACAGAGGGGGGGGGCATTTTGATCAGTGCTGCTCGTTCCTCGGTTTTGAAATTAGAGATAGATAAACCCTTCTGTAAGGGCAGTGGGGGGAAACTTGAGGGTCATGGGTTTTTGAGAATTTCCCTTTCCCCAACTGGTTTGACGGTTGCGCAGCCTCTGTAGGTGTGGGGTCCCGTTTTAGGGTTTTTTCATGACTGTGGAATTGGCAACAGTCAAATTGAAGATAAAATAAAAGTTTTTGTCAAAACAGTAGGGTTTAAATGTTCTTTGGGGGAAGGGATTTTCCCATGAAACATTGGTTTGAGGGAAAGTTAAAAAACAAAGGGAAAAGCCCAAAATCGAAGTATTCCAAGGGGGAAATTTTTGAGGAAAAAAATGTTTGCTTTTAATAAAAAAATTTTGAGGTAAGGGGTATGTTTATGGGAAAATCAGTGTGAAAATTTTGGTAAAGTATGACCTTAAGGGTTTGTAAAGACAAAAAATAGGGTTACTTTTTATTATCAGGGGAGTAAGAAGAGAAAGGGCTTTGATGGTTAAAAATTAGCTTTTTTTGACACAATGTGAATATGGGAATTTTTGAGGATAAGGGGGAAATTTGATAGAGTAATTCTTACCCTAGGGGATAGGAGGGGTTAAGGTCAAGTTGAAGCTTCCTATGAGGTTTTACCCTTATAAGAGGGATAAACATTGGGGGCACAGTAAAAACTAGGGTTAAAAGGGGGGACCTTACATTTTTCATTTTTCATTTTGCAGACACATGGGGGAAGTCAAGTCTTCAAGCCTACATTGAAGAATAAGGGTTTTAAAGGGGGAAGGGGGGGCTTCATTCATGGTATGGTTAACATTTTGGGAAAAAATATTTATAAAATTTGTGTATTTCGTGGCGTAGTTAGATAATATCACTGGGGTTTTAAAAGCATTATAAGGGATGCATTTGAAAGGATTTTGGGTTTCAAGATCAATTAGGCCAAATAGGGGCAGTGATGGGTCGATTCTAAGTTTTAAAATTTGATAACACGTGTGAGTTTGTTTCTGACTTTTGAGGGAAAAATTTGAGATTGAGATAGGTTGGGAGAAGTGGTGCCTGGAACAAAACTCAGATGCCGGTTGGGATGTTTTCCCGATCTGGGGTAAAGGGTGGGGCAAGTTTGGGAAATTTTAAAGGGCAAAAAAAAAATCCCTTTTTGGGTTTTTTGATGATTTTTCAAAATTTGGTTTTTTCAATATTAAAATGATTTTTAGTATGATTTATGAATCAAAGGGGGGGAATGGATAATTTTGATTCATGCATCATTTATGATCATTTTTTAAAAATTTTTAGGTGAAATGGGGGTTTAAATTTTAAAAATGGTTGTTTTGCAAAGGATACTTTGGCGGTTTTTTTTTGTCATTCCGAAGGAAAGGGGAGAAACCCTGTGGAGATTGGGAAAACTCAAATAAAAAAAATTTTGAAGGGACAAAATGACTGGAGGGATTTAAAAAAAAGGATGTTTTGGCGGGTTCCATCATCAACAAGTCCCTTGGAAGAGGACACTAAGGAAGGGAAGGGGTAGTGGATAATTTTCCCGTGTTTCAAGGGAAAAATTTGACAGGTAATACATTTAATTTGGGTTAAATTTTTAGGTTTTTGATTTTTTTAGAATTAGTTTTTTATGTTATTGAATGCCCGAGAGGATCGTAGATGCTTTTGTTTTTTTCGAAAGGGGTAGGGGAAAAAAGGTTTTAAACAGGGAGAGATTCCCTTTTTTCCCGGCCTATGGGTGACCAGCCCGAGAAATGGAATTTAGGATAGGATTTTGTTTAAATGGGTAAATTTTTTAATAAAAGTTTCAAATGCATTTACATTTATTTTGAGGTATTTGGGAAATACCGAAGGGGGGTTGGGTTGGGGGAGAGGGACGGTGAGAGAATTTTACTTTTCTTTATTTTTATATAGGATGGGGTGGGGCTGGACAGTTTTTTTCGCTTTTCACAATCCAAGGGGGATTTTTTAAAAATTATAGTATGGTTTTATTCATAAAAAAGTTGTTAATATGTCATGAATGTATTTCACTCCATAGAGATTTTTCATGGGGCATAGGGAATTATTCACATTCAAAACAGGTATTTAAAAGAAAGGTTTTTCACTTTTAGAGGAGAATGGGTTTTTGGGGTTTTAAGGTTTAAAAAATTCAATGAGATAAATGGTTAAAAGTCATAATTTATTTGTTTTTTTTTGAGAGTTTTTTTCGTCCCGAAAGGGGGGGAAAATGTATCTTTAAGATTATGTCTTTGTTAAAGTTTTTCAGACGAAAAGGAAAAGTTGGTTTTGTTAAATATAATGAAAAATATAATAGACAGGAAGTGTATTTTTAAAAATGGCCCGCAGGGGAGCCATTCTTTTTGCATTGGTTTTAAATAGGGGGACACGAAGAAGAAGGTCAGAGAGAAATTAGGAAATTTTGGGCGACACACTGCCCCTCGGACAAAGGGGTTTTTTTCTGTAAATCAGCTGAAGCTTTTTGATCTGAAAAACTTAAAGTCAATGTTCCCGTTTTGAGCAGAAATTTTTTGTTGACAGCATAATGATCACCTTTTCATATTGACCCTGGGTTCATTCCCCCCGACCCCCATTTCATAAAAATGTATGCACGCAAAAACTGTAAGGTTTCTTTGGATTTTTATTTTTAAATTAATTTCGTTTGCTGACGGTTTGGGAGGCAAAGAATGTGTCTTTAATATTTTCACCCTGTAGAAAAAAACTAATAATTTCATTCAGTTTCAAAACAGTTTGGTTTGACCGTGGGCATTTTTTTTCTGCACCCACATTGGGTTTTCACGAAGTCCGTTTTTCGCTACCGAGAGGCGCCCCCCCATTTTTTCCCTTAAAAAAAATGTACCCAAAAAAACAAAATAACATGTAAAACGAATTTAGAAATTAAAAAAAATTTATTCTTTTTGAATTTATCTTTACTAAATAATGGTTTTTTTCCCTCAGAAAACCAGTCCCAGCGATGTGGAAATTTTCCCCTTTTTACCGGTTTGAACAAACATAAAAACATAAAAACCTTAAACCCAAACGTGATAATACTTTGACGGATTTGTTAACTAGCATGTTATGGACAGCTGTTCTTTCGATATGTAGACAAGTTTAAACGCGCTATTACAACCTGTAGTAATACATTGAAACGGGACAAAAAAAGCGACCGTCTTCACAGCACAGTTCTACTGCTCTCTTTCTTCAGGTTTTATGGCCGAGTTTGGAATATTGCCGCCACCTACTGTTTGAATGTTAAATGACGAGGCAGAGGCATTGATGCGAGTAACCAGTCTGTTCAGCATATTACAATACATCAGGCGTATCTCAAGACACCGTTAAAAAACACTGGAGTTGCAGTAATTAACATTTACCAAAGATGGTCATCATGTGCATCTCCACCCATAACACCTACGTCGTCTTCTTCTTCTTCTTTTCGATGAGGTTTAACGGCGGTTGGCATCCAATTTGTTGCATTACCGCCAACCCTACTAGAGTGGTGTACAACTCCCTTATATTTCGCTTGAAAAAAGAAAATAAAATAAAGAAATACCCTACCATCTAACACAACACTCACAAATTCAAAATTATTATTGATAATTAAACACCACCCCACTCCACTATTTAAATATATTCACTCCTACCCATGCCCTCAGCCTGAGAGGATGGAACATCACCACTTAACACTCCCTGTAACTCTTCTGATGTCAAGTCTCCTACACCCAAATACCTCTCTGCAGCTGCCACCACAACCCCCATTTTCTTAGACTTACGTTCCATCCCTGCGGTACAATTAATAACCATAGGGCCCCCGTGTAGCTCAGTTGGTAGAGCATGGGCGCTTGCAACGCCAGGGTTGTGGGTTCGATTCCCACGGGGGGCCAGTATGAAAATGTATTCACTCACTAACTGTAAGTCGCTCTGGATAAGAGGGTCGGTTAAATGACTAAAATGTAAATTGCTATAAATGCTAAAAATCCAATCTTACTGAAACATATATCACTTGCTGTCCTATCCCCCTGCATTGGTTCACCACTCCTCCCCCTTGACAAATCTTCCTCTACTTCCTTCACTGCCTCAGCATATGACAACTTCTTCATTACTCTTACCCTGGAAACCTCAACCTGCCTCTCTCAGGACATTTCTGATCCCTGGCCCCATGCACATACCACTACTTTTCCCAACGCTACACATTCCTTTGTCTCATGCCTTCTGCACACTTCTCACACCTTGGAGCCTCCCTCCTACACACTGCTGCCACATGCCCATAAGTTTGACACCTGTAACATCGTAATGTATTCGGCACCCGCCACCTACTGTACTGGTAGTAAACAATAAATAAAACTATCCATTGGGGGGAATACCAATGTCATATACAATACAACAATATATATACAGTGGGGAAAAAAAGTATTTAGTCAGCCACCAATTGTGCAAGTTCTCCCACTTAAAAAGATGAGGGAGGCCTGTAATTTTCATCATAGGTACACGTCAACTATGATAGACAAAATGAGAAAAAAATATTCCAGAAAATCACATTGTAGGATTTTTAATGAATTTATTTGCAAATTATGGTGGAAAATAAGTATTTGGTCAATAGCAAAGTTTTTCTCAAATACTTTGTTATATACCCTTTGTTGGCAATGACACAGGTCAAACGTTTTTCTGTAAGTCTTCACAAGGTTTTCACACACTGTTGCTGGTATTTGGCCCATTCCTCCATGCAGATCTCCTCTAGAGCAGTGATGTTTTGGGGCTGTCGCTGGGCAACACGGACTTTCAACTCCCTCCAAATATTTTCTATGGGGGTTGAGATCTGGAGACTCCAGGACCTTGAAATGCTTCTTACGAAGCCACTCCTTCGTTGCCCCGGGTGGTGTGTTTGGGATCATTGTCATGCTGAAAGACCCAGCCACGTTTCATCTT
Organism: Coregonus suidteri; assembly: GCA_036851935.1. NCBI lineage: Eukaryota > Metazoa > Chordata > Actinopteri > Salmoniformes > Salmonidae > Coregonus > Coregonus suidteri. The sequence continues at coordinate 1,998 of JAGTTL010003608.1, read as the reverse complement.
CAATGCCCTTGCTGATGGAAGGGAGGTTTTCACTCAAAATCTCACGATACATGGCCCCATTCATTTTTCCTTTACACGGATTCAGTCTTCCTGGTCCCTTTGCAGAAAAAACAGCCCCAAAGTATGATGTTTCTCACTCCCATGCTTCACAGTAGGTATGGTGTTCTTTGGATGCAACCTCAGCATCATTTGTCCTCCAAACACGACAAGTTGAGTTTTTACCAAAAAGTTTCTATTTTGGTTTTCATCTGACCATATGACATTCTCCCAATCCTCTTCTGGATGCACTCTAGCAAACTTCAGACGGGCCTGGACATGTACTGGCTTAAGCAGGGGGACACGTCTAGCACTGCAGGATTTGAGTCCCTGGCGGCGTAGTGTGTTACTGATGGTAGGCTTTGTTACTTTGGTCCCAACTCTCTGCAGCGGTCATTCACTAGGTCCCCCCGTGTGGTTCTGGGATTTTTGCTCACCGTTCTTGTGATCATTTTGACCCCACGGGGTGAGATCTTGCGTGGAGCCCCAGATCGAGGGAGATTATCAGTGGTCTTGTATGTCCTTCCATTTCCTAATAATTGCTCCCACAGTTGATTTCTTCAAAACCAAGCTGCTTACCTATTGCAGATTCAGTCTTCCCAGCCTGGTGCAGGTCTACAATTTGTTTCTGGTGTCCTTTGACAGCTCTTTGGTCTTGGCCATAGTGGAGTTTGGAGTGTGACTGTTTGAGGTTGTGGACAGGTGTCTTTTATACTGATAACAAGTTCAAACAGGTGCCATTAATACAGGTAAACGAGTGGAGGACAGAGGAGCCTCTTAAAGAAGAAGTTACTGGTCTGTGAGAGCCAGAAATCTTGCTTGTTTGTAGGTGACCAAATACTTATTTTCCACCATAATTTTGCAAAATAAATTCATTAAAAATCCTACAATGTGATTTTTCTGGATTTTTTTCTCTCATTTTGTCTGTCATATTTGACGTGTACCTATGCTGAAAATTACAGGCCTCTCTCATCTTTTTAAGTGGGAGAACTTGCACAATTGGTGGCTGACTAAATACTTTTTTTCCCCACTGTATATATATTCCCCACCCCACTCCTTCAGTGATAATCCAAATCACATCCCTACACAGGTGCCTGTGTGGCCGGAACAATCATCGACTCGACAAGATTCCTTGTAATGCCTCTGTTGTACATGACCAAAAGTATGTGGACACCTGCTCATCGAACACCTCATTCCAAAATCATGGGCATTATTATGGAGTTGGTCCCCCCTTTGCTGCTATAAACAGCCTCCACTCTTCTGGGAAGGCTTTCCACTAGATGTTGGAACGTTGCTGATGTTCGTTTACAACTTTTGGCCTTTTAGCTCCATGTTCCATTCATTCTTACCAACTTCCCTCCACTGCGCGCCATCAGAATCAAAACAGCACTTCCTCCATATTTTCCTCCCAACAACCACACACCTGCTACGGACTAACTCCTACATGTAAATATTGCATGTAGCCAAGTGTGGATACTAGAAAAAAGAAATGGATTAGCTAAGCCAGACAATGCAGAGAGTGAAGAGGTGTAGTGTGTAGTGACGTTTTTACTAGATAAATAGACATATACATTTTGAATTCCATGAATCAAACAAAAGCATATTTACTGTATAGAAAACGAAAAAACAAAGGTTGACCAGCACAAATTCATGTAGAACATTTATTTTCTATTAGCAGATCAATTAAGTTCATTACAGTTATCCAAATACACGAATCAATGACGAAAATAAACGCAACATGGAAAGGGTTGGTCCCATGTTTCATGAGCTGAAATAAAAAATCCCTGAAATAAAAATTCCAGAAATGTTCCATATGCACAAAAAGCTTATTTCTCTCAAATGTTGTGCACAAGTTTGTTTCCATCCCTGTTAGTGAGTATTTCTCATTTGCCAAGATAATCCATCCACCTGACAGGTGTGGCATATCAAGAAGCTGATTAAATAGCATGATCATCATTACAC
>JAGTTL010003606.1:2500-11000 GCA_036851935.1 Coregonus suidteri | reverse complement strand
ACCTACGTCCCCAATATCACCGTCTCTTCTTCATGCGAATGACGGGGATTTGGACCTTGTCGGGTGTCTGACGTAAATCCTTCGCGTCCGACTCGTTAAAGAAAACAAATCGTTGTCCTGATATCCAGAAGCTCTTTTCGGTCATAAGAGACGTTGGCAGAAACATTATGTACAAAATAAGTTACAAACAACACGAAAAACACACACAATAACACAATTGGTTAGGAGCCCGTAAAACGACAGCCATCTCCTCCGGCGTCATTCTCTAAGACACACTAATAATTTATTTTATCAAAATAGTTTATTTTAATTTTATTTTTTATATATAATCACTGATCTGTGAAGCACATGACTGCTGCTAGTGGTAACGCTGCGCGCGACAGAAACTGAGCATTCATTTTCCACAATCATGTTCATTGATTACCTGAGTGGCGCAGTGGTCTAAGGCGCTGCATCGCAGTGCTAGCTGTGCCACTAGAGCTCCTGGTTCGAATCCAGGCTCTGTCGTAGCTGGCTGCAACCGGGAGGCCCATGGGGCGGCGCACAATTGGTCCAGGATAGGGGAGGGAATGGCCGGCAGGGATGTAGCTCAGTTGGTAGAGCATGGCGTTTGCAACGCCAGGGTTGTGGGTTCGATTCCCACGGTATGAAAAAAATAAATAATGTATGCACTCACTAACTGTAAGTCGCTCTGGATAAGAGCGTCTGCTAAATGACGTAATTTATATTCTCTTTTTAGTAGGGTCTGCTCTGTTCTACATTTTGGGAGTTAGAAAGGTTAGGTTCTCCTTTTTTACAGTAAAATAATGTCTCTAAGCATTTCGGTGTCCATATGACTGATTCTGTTTGACCAAATCTAAAATGGAAATAGCTAATTTAAACTGCTTGTTGTCAGAGAGAGACGTTGTGTTGTTGTGAGGGCAGGAGGAGGGGCTTGGTGTCACACAGCACAGAAGGAGGAGGGGCTTGGTGTCACACAGCACAGGAGGAGGAGGGGCTTGGTGTCACACAAACACAGAAGGAGGAGGGGCTTGGTGTCACACAGCACAGAATGAGGAGGGGCTTGGTGTCACACAGCACAGAAGGAGGAGGGGCTTGGTGTCACACAGCACAGAATGAGGAGGGGCTTGGTGTCACACAGCGCAGAAGGAGGAGGGGCTTGGTGTCAACAGCACAGAAGGAAGGAGGGGGCTTGGTGTCACACAGCCACAGAATGAGGAGGGCTTGGTGTCACACAGCGCAGAAGGAGGAGGGGCTTGGTGTCACACAGCACAGGAGGAGGAGGGGCTTGGTGTCACACAGCACAGAAGGAGGAGGGGCTTGGTGTCACACAGCACAGAAGGAGCAAAGGAGACAAGACCAAAAGGACATAAAGAGCTTATAATAAAACAAGTTGATTCTATTCTTGAGATACAGGCATTTGGAACATTTAACATGCTGGTAGAAATTAGGTAGAACGGATTGAAGTTTCCCTGCATTAAAGTGCACCAGCTGTTTACAAATATACACAGACCGCCACCCCTTGTCTTACCGGAGTCAGCTGTTCTATCCAGCCGATACACCGAGAACCCCGCAAGCTGTATGTTATTCATGTCATCGTTCAGCCACGACTCGGTGAAACATGAGATATTACAGTTTTTAATGTCCCGTTGGTAGGATATTCTTGATCGGAGCTCATCCATTTTATTATCCAATGATTGTACGTTGGCTAATAGGACTTTGGTGAGTTTAGTGTTTACTGTTATTTTTTTAAATTGTATATTTCACTTTTGTTTATTATCTATTTCACTTGCTTTGGCAATGTTAACATGTGTTTCCCATGCCAATAAAGCCCTTAAATTGAATTGAGAGAGAGAGACAGACAGAGAGGAGACAGAGAGAGAGGCAGAGAGAGAGCTCAAAGACATTGCTCCTGCATTTTTAACAAAAAAATAATATAGATTTATAGTTAGATAAAGTAGGATTTTTTTTGGCAGGGAACATATACAGGATGCTACCCTCCACAACATAACCTTCATTCCAAACCAAAACTCCAAACCTACAACCTGATTTTGGACGGAATTACCTGGAAAGCTTTCTACTACCAAGGATTACTATTCTCAAACTATACAGCAAATGCTCTGGCAAACAAACAGAAACCTGAAAACACCATCCAACCTGGAACTGAGTGAGTAATGTTTAGTATGAAGCTATTTTTCACTTTCAAAAAACCAAGAAGAAAAATACATTACAATGATATATTTTACTTTATAAGGACTGAAATGCTTAGGCTACCAAGCTTAAACTTGCTACAAAGAGATACAATTTTCAATTAGCACTGACGTGTGAAGTGAGAGGTGTCAAAGCCCTTGAGCCCAACAATGGCAGGAGAGTCGTACAGTCTACCCAACTAAATGGAGAGGCCTTAGAAGCACCCCCCCCCCCCCCCCCCCCCACGCCCCCCCTCCAACCCCCCCCCCCCCCCCCCCCCCCCCCCCACCTCCACCCTCCCCCCCCCCCCCCCCCCCCCCCCCCCCCCCCACTGCTCAGAGGTCATTAAAATACAGTACCCTCTGAATGTAAAAAAATGACAAGACACGAAAAAGAGTACAAATTGAACTTATTTTGGGAAGCACGAGACACTTTTTTGCTGATTTGTATAAAAAATGGGAACATAAGCAACCTTATCTTCCACCACAGACCATCCCCTGGCATGGCACAGTGCTATACTAGCACACTACCCCTCTGTTAAGAGGGGGGTGTTAGCGACGGGTGAAACTCAGGATACTGGACAACGAGGACTCTGAGTCGTCTAATATTAATCTCTATAAATCTGGAACCGTTTTGGTTCAAGGCAACACCAAACAGTTCCAGCTGGACTTTCACCTAATCAAAGAAATAGCTCAGCAGGAGAAGCTCTCCCTTGAGAAAGATACCCCCACCCCGAGCGGGTCAGACCAGACCTCTTCATTAAATATCCCCACAGACGAGCAAACCCAAGCAGAAAGTCAACCTCCCCAGCACAGAGTTACTACTCCCTCATTGAAATGAAGGATAAATTCACCCAGCTGGAGGTAAGGCAGGTGGAGCTGGAACAGCAGGTGAAACACACTCCAGTCAGCACAGACCAGGCAACAACAGTCGCACAACAACACCCCCCTTAACTAGACCTGGAGAGCTGCAGGTAGAGAGAGACATGTCTGCACTCTGGACTGTGGTGAGACAACATCAACAGGAGAAAGAGCAGGAGCAGGAGAAGAACAGAGCACTAGAGGAGAGGATCAGAGTGCTGGAGGAGAAGGTGAGAACGATGACGGGTGACATTGAACAACCCATTAGAGAACAGCCCACCTCAGATTCCTGGCCAAAGTCTCGACACCGCAGCAGAACAGTACACCCTAGACCCTGACCATAGCCTCGACATCACACCCAGACAAACAAATGAAGAACCCAAGCCCTGGGGACCCCAACCCTCTGAGCAACCCCCCAGTCAGACACCCTGATAGCCCTCATGACGACCCCCCCCCCACACCCACTGAGGACATACACAAGCCACAGATTGTACTCCTTATGGACTCAAACGGGAAATACATAACAAGAAAATAAACTTTTTCCAAAAACCACACAGTGTCTAAAACTCTGGTGTCCAAACACCCAGCGCGCCCTAGACCTTCTGTCTGAGGACCGACTAGGATCACCCAGCCACATAATAATACACACAGGCACAAACGACCTGAGAACACAGCAGGAAAGGGTGGCCACACATCACTCAAAGGGAGTGATAGAAAAAGCTTTCTTTCTTCCACTTTCCCCAACGCACAAGTGGTTATCTCACCCTGTTACCACGAAAAGACTTCCACCCTGCTACCATACAGCGGGGTAAACGCAAGTATTTCCCGTGACTGTGCATCAAAACCAAATGTCTTCCTGGCCCACCACTCCACCCTGGACGTGAACAGCCTTTATGACCAGGTCCACCTATACAAGGCAGCAGTGCCCACCTTCGCCCGGACCCTAAAGGATATCGCCCTCAACCGCAGACCCAACACCTCACACAGGAGCAAACAGATCAACAGACACCCGCCCCAGACCAGCGAGACACTCTCCCAGACCTGCGGGACCCCCCCAGGACCTACACATAGAGGACCCCCGCGCAGAGAGGACCTACATCCAGACCACAGCACCATCAACCACATCTACACCCCCACCCCCACCAATTAACTCCCCCCCAAGTCAAACCATGCCCACACCCCATTTAGGGCCCCCTCAGATCAGACCTATGCCCTCCTACCCACGCCAAGCCCCCCACTCCCACAAAGAGGGCAACATGAAAGTCACACATACGCCCAGGCCGTGAGCAGGCAAACAGGCCCAAACACCCACTCTTACACTAGCCCAAGCCAATGGCATGTACCAGTATGCTCAGCAGGCTCTGCTCACAATTACTGGCCTGAGGCCAAACCACACAACCAACACATTAGACACTTTATGGAACACAAAGCCTTCACTATTTCATCCTGGAATATCCAAGGCCTGAGGTCATCTGCCTTTGGCCTAAAGAGCAGGAATCTGGACTTCACCAAAGAAATCGGAAATACAGACATTGTCATCCTACAAGAAACATGGTATAGAGGAGACGGACCCACTGGTGCCCTCTAGGTTACAGAGAGCTGGTAGTCCCATCCACCAAACTACCAGGTGTGAGACAGGGAAGGGACTCAGGGGGTATGCTAAATTTGGTATAGAGCAGACCTAACTCACTCTATTAAATTAATCAAAACAGGAACATTTTACATTTGGTTAGAAATTCAAAAGGAAATTTATCTCAACTGAGAAAAATGTTCTCTGTGTGTGCTACCTATATCCCCCCCACTAGAATCCCCATACTTTAATGAAGACAGTTTCTCCATCCTGGAGGGGGAATCAATCATTTCCCGACCCCAGGGACATGTACTAGTCTGTGGCGACCTAAATGCCAGAACTGGACAAGAACCTGACACCCTCAGCACACAGGGGGACAAACACCTACCTGGAGGTGACAGCATTCCCTCCCCCATATGCCCCCCTAGGCACAACTACGACAACGTAACCAACAAAAAACGGGTCACGACTCCTGCAGCTCTGTCGCACACTGGGTATGTACATAGTCAATGGTAGGCTTCGAGGGGACTCCTATGGTAGGTACACCTATAGCTCATCTCTTGGCAGTAGTACTGTAGACTACTTTATCACTGACCTCAACCCAGAGTCTCTCAGAGCGTTCACAGTCAGCCCACTGACACCCCTATCAGACCACAGCAAAATCACAGTCTACTTGAACAGAGCAATACTCAATCATGAGGCATCAAAGCCAAAGGAACTGAATAATATTAAGAAATGCTATAATCAATCAATTTTATTTTATATAGCCCTTCTTACATCAGCTAATATCTCGAAGTGCTGTACAGAAACCCAGCCTAAAACCCCAAACAGCTAGTAATGCAGGGGTGTAGAAGCACGGTGGCTAGGAAAAACTCCCCTAGAAAGGCAAAACCTAGGAAGAAACCTAGAGAGGAACCAGGCTATGAGGGGTGGCCAAGTCCTCTTTCTGGCTGTGCCGGGTGGAGATTATAACAGAACCATGCCAAGATGTTCAAAAATGTTCATAAGTGACAAGCATGGTCAAATAATAATCAGGAATAAATCTCAGTTGGCTTTTCATAGCCGATCATTAGAGTTTAAAACAGCAGGTCTGGGACAGGTAGGGGTTCCATAACCGCAGGCAGAACAGTTTAAACTGGAATAGCAGCAAGGCCAGGCGGACTGGGGATAGCAAGGAGTCACCACGGCCGGTAGTCCCGACGTATGGTCCTAGGGCTCAGGTCTCTCAGTTGGGCTTTCATAGCCGATCATTTAGAGTTGAAAACAGCAGGTCTGGGACAGGTAGGGGTTTCGTAGCCGCAGGCAGAACAGTTGAAACTGGAATAGCAGCAAGGCCAGGCGGACTGGGGGCAGCAGGGTGTCATCATGCCCGGTAGTCCTGACGTATGGTCCTAGGGCTCAGGTTCTCAGAGAGAAAGAGAGAACGAGAGAATTAGAGAGAGCATACTTAAATTCACACAGGACACTGGATAAGACAGGAGAAGTACTCCAGGTATAACCAACTAACCCCAAGCCCCCCGACACATAAACTACTGCAGCATAAATACTGGAGGCTGAGACAGGAGCGGTCCGGAGACACTGTGGCCCCATCCGAAGAAAACCCCCGGACAGGGCCAAACAGGAAGGGATATAACCCCCACCCACTCCGCCAAAGCACAGCCCCCCGCACCACTAGAGGGAATAGATAGATGGAAGGAAAGTAGTGTTGAAACCTACCAAAAAAAAATTAGGAAACAAACAAATTCAATCCCATTCTAGACAACTTCCTGGACCAAAAACGTTTCCACTGTAATAGTGAAGGTGTAAACTTGGCAGTAGAAAACCTAAACAGTATATTTGACCTATCAAATCTAAAAATCTCTAACAGAAAACCAAAGAAAAAGTAATAACAGTGATAAATGGTTTGATGAAGAATGCAAAAACCTAAGAAAGAATTGAGAAACCTATCCAACCAAAAAACATAGAGACCCAGAAAACCTGAGCCTACGCCCTTCACTATGGTTAATCACTAAAACAATACAGAAATACACTACGGAAAAAGAAGGAACAGCATGTCAGAAATCAGCTCAATGTAATTGAAGAATCCATAGACTCTAACCACTTCTGGGAAAATTGGAAAACACTAAAACAAACAACAACACGAAGAGCTATCTATCCAAAAACGGAGATGTATGGGTAAACCACTTCTCCAACCTTTTTGGGCCTATAACAGAGAACAAACAGCAAAAAATATATACATGATCAAATGCAAATCTTAGAATCAACTATTAAAGACTACCAGAACCCACTGGATTCTCCAATTACATTGAATGACTACAGGACAAAATACAAACCCTCCAACCCAAAAAGTAATGTGGTGTTGATGTATCCTCAATGAAATGATAAAATATACAGACCACAAATTTCAATTAGCTATACTTAAATCTTTTAACATCATCCTTAGCTCTGGCATCTTCCCCAATATTTGGAACCAAGGACTGATCAGCCCAATCCACAAAAGTGGAGACAAATTGACCCCAATAACTACCGTGGGATATGCGTCAACAGCAACCTGGGGAAAATCCTCTGCATTATCATTAACAGCAGACTAGTTCATTTCCTCAGTGAAAACAATGTACTGAGTAAATGTCAAATTGGCTTTTTACCAAATTACCGTACGACAGACCACGTATTCACCCTGCACACCCTAATGACACAAAACAAACAAACCAAAACAAAGGCAAAGTCTTCTCATGCTTTGTTGATTTCAAAAAAGCTTTGACTCAATTTGGCATGAGGGTCTGCTATACAAATTGATGGAAAGTGGGGTTGGGGGAAAAACATACGACATTATAAAATCCATGTACTCAAACAACAAGTGTGCGGTTAAAAATGGCAAAAAACACACACATTTTTCTTTCCACAGGGCCGTGGGGTGAGACAGGGATGCAGTTTAAGCCCCACCCTCTTCAACATATATATCAATGAATTGGCGAGGGCACTAGAACAGTCTGCAGCACCCGGCCTCACCCTACTAGAATCTGAAGTCAAATGTCTTCTGTTTGCTGATGATCTGGTGCTTCTGTCACCAACCAAGGAGGGCCTACAGCAGCACCTAGATCTTCTGCACAGATTCTGTCAGACCTGGGCCCTGACAGTAAAGCTCAGTAAGACAAAAATAAATGGTGTTCCAAAAAAAGGTCCAGTTGCCAGGACCACAAATACAAATTCCATCTAGACACCCTTGCCCAGAGCACACAAAAAACTATACATACCTCGGCCTAAAAACATCAGCGCCACAGGTAACTTTCCACAAAGCTGTGAACGATCTGAGAGACAAGGCAAGAAGGGCCCTCTATAATGCCATCAAAATGAACATAAAATTTGACATACCAATTAGGATCTGGCCTAAAAATACTGAAATCAGTTATAGAACCCATTGCCCTTTATGGTTCTGAGGTCTGGGGTCCGCTCACCAACCAAGAATTCACAAAATGGGACAAACACCAAATTGAGACTCTGCATGCAGAATTCTGCAAAAACATCCTCCGTGTACAACGTAAAACACCAAATAATGCATGGCAGAGTCAGAATTAGGCCCAATACCCGCTAATTATCAAAATCCAGAAAAGAGCCGTTAAATTCTATAACCACTTAAAAGGAAGCGATTCCCAAACCTTCCATAACAAAGCCATCACCTACAGAGAGATGAACTTGGAGAAGAGTCCCCTAAGTAAGCTTGTCCTGGGGCTCTGTTCACAAACACAAACAGACCCCCACACAGCCCCAGGACAACAACAAACAACAACAACAACACAATTAGACCCAACCAAATCATGAGAAAAACAAAAAAGAGAATTACTTGACACATTGTAAAGAACAAACAAATAAACAGAGCAAA
>JAGTTL010003605.1:0-11240 GCA_036851935.1 Coregonus suidteri | reverse complement strand
AGGACTGCTCCCACACCTGAGTCCGACGTGTCCACCTCCACAACAAACTGCAGAGAGGTATTGGGGTGTATCAACACGGGGGAGGTGGAAAACAGTTCATTCAATACCCCTACCGCCTGCTCCGCCTCAGGGGACCACAGAAAAGGGACTTTTGGGGATGTGAGTCTAGTAAGGGGTGCCACCACTTTACTAAAACCCTTAATGAATCTACGGTAGAAGTTAGCAAAGCCCAAAAATCGTTGAAGTTGCTTACGGGTGGTGGGTGTGGGCCATTCCGTCACTGCCCGGATCTTCTCGGGGTCCGCCTTCACCTGCCCGCTCTCAATGATGAAACCAGGAACGATGTAGACTGTTTGTGGAACTCACACTTTTCTGCTTTGACGTACAGCTTGTTCTCCAAGAGCCGTTGAAGGACTTGACGGACGTGTGACCAGGGACGGCCTGTTCAATAGGGCGATATGGGCGACGCACTGCCAAACGGGAAAAGGAAGGGATTTTTTTTTTCTAATCAATTATATCACGGCAACAGTAGTTATCAGTGTTGTAATCTATACGTCTGATCTGCCACAGTGCCACACTGCCACTAAATGTCGAATCAGGCTAAAGTCGTGCTTCAAATGGCTCCACCCCCTTTTGGGGCGATTTCAGTCAGATTGAAAATCGCCCAGAACTTCTGTCATAGACTCCCATGTAAATCTATTTTTTTCAATTTTCAGAGCCTTCAATACAATCTCAATGGGTGTCTGTGTGCTTGCACTTACGCGCTTTCGTCATACGTTACGTAACCATGAACGTAACTGAGAAAAGAGTGGATTGTTTGAAAGAAGTTCCTTTTTGTCGGCGAACAAATGAAGATAAATTGGCAACGAAACAATTAGGACCTCCCAGACCAAATTTAATAATTCAACAGGTTTCTACTAAAGGCGGAAAGTCCTACACCCGAGGATTTTCCAAAAATTGGTACGAACGAAAAAGACATTGCCACTCACTCAACTGGATGACGAGGGATACAGGCTAGCTGTCCGCCGCCACAACGATGAGGTTAGTGTTGATAATCACAAGTTTACTGGATGTGGATATGGTGTAATAAAGGCAGTTTATTCAGAGGTAAATATATCTGGAAATCCGCGTTCACGGACCCGTTCGTCAAACTCTTAAAAATGAACTTGGGCTGGGAATTGCCAGGAACCTCACGAAAAGATATATGCATCAGCATTGCGAGTCTCATGATTCTATACGTATTGCGATTCGATACTGTGATTTTATTGCGCACCATATGTCTGTTGCAGAGGGATCAGAAAGCCATGAGAACGAGTTTTGATCAGTCATGGAAATAAAAGTGCTGAAAACAAATGGCTCCCAATGTGAAAAGATTGAGAACAAGCTATGAAGGAACAATAATGGTGTTTTGGTGCAGGTACAGCCAACTAGCGCTAAAATATTGCGATATTGTCAATACAGTATATCGTAAAGTATCACTATGTAACTCGATTTCTTTCACCCCAATCCCTCAAATTAACGGTAAATAACTGAATTTGTTTGCCCCACATTTAGCTAAGATGATTAGCTAGCCAGCTAAAATGTTTTAGTTAGTTAGCAGTCGCATCTACAATAGTTTACTGTCAATAACATGTCTCCAAAAATGACGTGGTGTCTCCAATTGTGTTGACATTTTACAATTGCAATGCGCATCCATGAGTATCACTTTCTGTAGCTCAGCTGGTAGAGCATGGTGCTTGTAACGCCAAGGTAGTGGGTTCGATCCCCGGGACCACCCATACACAAAAAATGTATGCACGCATGACTGTAAGTCGCTTTGGATAAAAGCAGTTTCCTGCTAAATGGCATATTATTATTATTATTATATTATTATTATTATTATGATTATCTGAAGAGAGCCCCGAAAACATTGTGTGCAGACATTTTATGCAATAAATGAAGTAGGTTCAATCTAGTAGTTCTGATCTTCTGATTGGTCCTGATGAGTTGGGCGAGGTCCCCTGCAGGCTACTGTCACTGTTTGCATTGGCTCTGAGTCGGGTTCTTCTGCTGTCTTCAAATGTTCAGCCCTAAGAGAGGGGATTTTTGTGTGTGTGTGTGTGTGTGTGGTGTGTTAACAGTGATGATGTGTTGTGTGTGTGTTTACAGTGATGATGTGTGTGTGTGTGTGTTTGTGTGTGTGTGTGGTGTCCTCAGAGCAAGAACTCGTGAGTTGGAAGAACTGAGAGGCCTATGGCGTGGGTGTTGTCCCTTGGCCACCTGCTGACAAGGCTGACAAGATAGGACCCTTTTGTCCATTGTATTGGATAGGAACAGAACCTTATAACCAGCTCCTGACCTAAATAGATCGTAGCACAACATTTTACTCAACATATCATATTCCATATTCACTATAACAAATATATTTACTACGACATTAGCAAGAAGGACCGCCACATCCTCAGCCGGCTAATCCAGTGTGTGAAAGTTTTGCGGAGTGTTTGAGTTAGCTTTGCGAGGCAAAGATGAAACTGAGGGCTCCACCAACCCTGGTAAGCCACACACTTTTGAGATCAGTCAATTAAATGCTTCTGGTATTGACTTATATGCTGCCCCTGTCTTCATGGTTGTTTGCTGGACATATATTTTTTTAAATGTGTGTAGGTCACCTAAATCATCAGAAAAATTGCCCCCTCCTGAGAATTTTTTCAGGAGCCGCCACTGCGTGTGACTCATGCTCCTCGGGTGACTTGGAAAAAACAAGAATATCATCCAGTATACAAAGACAAAACGGTTCAAAAAATCCCTAAGAACATCGTTCAACCATGGCTTGGGAAAACAGCAGGGGCGCGTTGAGAGCCCAAGGGCATGACAAATACTCAAAATGCCCCAGTGGAGTGTTGAAAGCCGGTTTTTCCACTCATCTCCCTTTCGGATTCGGACAAGGTGAAAGCGTTCCTGAGGTCGAGCTTGGAGAAAAACTGTGGCGCCATGCAGAGGTTCAAAAGCTGAGTAGTGATGAGTGGAAGGGGATACTTGTTTTTTAACAGTTATGTTGTTTAAAACCCCTGAAATCGATACAGGGGCGTAACGACTTGTCTTTTCTTTTTCCACGAAAAAGAAACCTGCACCCAAAGGAGACGACGAGGGACGGATTATGCCGAGGCCAGAGAATCACCAATATACTGCTCCATGCCTCTCTTTCCGTCGGGAAAGATTGTATAAGCGACTAGAGGGCAAGGGGGCACCAGGAAGCAGTTCAATAGGGCAATCATAAGGCCTATGTGGTGGTAGAGACAAGACCCTTGTCCCTTACTGAAAACCTCCGCTAAGTCATGGTATTTCTTTGGGGACAGATGACAGATCGAGAGGAGCTGAGGGATGAGTTGGGTTTACACTTAGTGGGGGGAACCGCTGACCTAAGGCACTCTGAATGGCAGTTAGTGCTCCAACTGAGAATGGTGTGACGTGTCCAATCAATTTGTGGGGTTGTGAAGAGCCAACCAGGGGAAGCCAAGGATTAGGGAGGTAGCTGAGCCAGACATAACTCTTAACTGAATGCTTTTCACAATGATTGCCAGAAATCACTAGGGAAACAGGGGTAGTTTGATGAGTTATCTCCGCGAGGAGGCGCCCATCCAGGGCTGTGACCCGAATGGGGGTAGGTAGTGGCTCCATGGGTGATACGATCTTGTGTAACGAACTGGTGGCTAATAAAGTTGTCTTCTGCACCTGAGTCTATGAGAGCTGAGAGTGGCAGGGAATGGACTCTGGAAAACGTAAGGTTACAGGTACTTGTAATCTGGGAGATGGGTTCAGGATCTAACTCTGGGCTCGCAAGTAGACCCACCGTTAACGAGCGAGCCTGTCTTTTGGGTCGCTTAGGGCATGTAGTCAGAAATGTGTGTGGCGTCTCCACAGTACAGGCACTCACCCGCCTGGAGGCGCCGTTGCCGCTCTGCTGGAGGTAGTCGGCTCGACCCACTTGCATAGGTTCCTCCTCTGTGCTCGGATGGGGGATCAGGAACAAGAAGCTGCCGGCTCCGGGGAGGCGAGACTCGAGTGGGTTTAAGGCTGGGAACTCGTCCCTCCTAGATGTGGCCGACCGCTCTCTCCCGACGCCTCTCTCTCCCGCAACCGGTTGTCTAGCTTAATGGACAGAGGGAACGACGAGAGAGAATGTAAATCATGTGGCTCATCACGAGCAGCCAGTTCATCCTTAATGGCGTCATTCAAAACCGTTAGAAATGCTCCTTGAAGTGCCACATTGTTTTCACTTGGAGTCCGCTGCCAACGTCCAGAACTCAATAGAGTACTCAGCCACACTGTTAGAACCCTGCCGCAAAGTAAAAAGTATCTTGGAGGAATTACCCACATGGTCAGGATGGTCAAAAACAGTCTTCAATTTAGCAGAAAAATCAGTAAAAGTCAATCCAGTCAAAGTTTGATTTGAGCATACAGCCTCAGCCCAAAACCAGAGCTCCTCCCTCTTACAGCCCCAGAATCATAATGTACCTTAAGAGGAATCAGTAGACAAAATGACAGTGGCCATCTGCCGAAAAATCAAGTCACACTGAAGCAAAAATCCCCGCACTTGTCCAATTCTCCATTGAATGTTTCAGGCGACGTGAACAGGGGGTTCCCGATGGAACGAAGCCGTGCATAATGTCAGAGGAAACAACTTGGGTGCATCAAACTGGGGGTCAGAGAGAGAATTGGAGAACTGGAAATAACAGACAATTTAGAGACTTGTGTAGTTAACTGAGTCACATGGTTCAGCAGTTGATGATTATCTTCAAAAGAGTCCGAAATCAATTGGTCATGCTGTCCTAGCAACGTTCCTTGAGCCTGGATAGCTTATTGGAGCTGTCTTCGTTTGCCCCGTGCTGTTTCTCTGTTGGGTCCATGGGCCAGTATCGTTCTGTTAGGCTATGGTTTCAACCCAGCACTCAGAGAAAACAAACACGAACTAAGGGAGTGGAAGAAACAAAATTTTTTAATAAAAGAGGTTCAAATTGTCTTAGTCCAAAAACAACTGAAGAAAAGGAACAGAGTGGCTAGTCGGCTCCGGAGGAAGAGAGGCTGAGGCAGGCAGGCAAGCAGGCAGGCAGACCGGCAAAGCAGTAAAGGCAGGCAGGGGGGCAGGTTGGGAGGTATGTCTGAACTGAAGACAAAAACAAACGACAGGTTAAGCGAGAGTAAAGAGCCAGGCTGAAGACAAAGACAATATAACTCTAACTGGTGAGCCAAGTTACCGCTCTGGTAAGAACAACGATCTGGCGCCGGTGGAGAGCCATGCCCAGGAATTAGTAGTGCAGGTTGATGAAGAGAATAGGATGCAGCTGCGTAGGCAGGAATCACTGGAAACAACCCGCAGCTGCACAAGGAGAGGCATATCCTGAGCACGCCCCCCGATCCACTCCAGACACACCCACATAATGGGGACAAACACACATACAGAAACAACAGACAAGAGGGGACAAAACAAGGAGGAAAGGGAAACAGAAAAGGGAGAGACAAGCTGCCCACATATCACTCCAGACAATGAGAACAAGATTCTCGTGTCTGATGAAACCAGGATTGAACTCTTTGGCCTGAAATACCAAGTAAGATGACTGGAGGAAACCTGACACCATCCCTACGGTGAAGCATGGTGGTGGCAGCATTATGCTGTGGAGATGTTTTTCAGTGGACAGGGACTGGGATACTATTCGGATCGAGGGAAAGATTAACGGAGCAAAGTACAGAGAGGTCCTTGATGAAAACCTCCTCCAGAGCGCTCAGGACCTCAGACATGGGGCAAAGGTTCACTTTCCAACAGGACAACAACCCTAAGCACACAGCCAAAGACAACGCAGAGTGGCTTCGGGACAAGTCTCTGACTGTCCTTGAGTGGCCCAGCCGAGATCCCGGACTTGAACCCGATCGAACATCTCTGGAGAGATCGAAAATAGCTGCGCAGCGACGCTCCATTCTACCCTCACAGAGCTTGAGAGGGATCTGCAGAGAAGAAGGGAGAAACTCCCCAAATACAGGTGTGCCAAGCTTGTAGCGCCATACCCAAGAAGACTCGAGGCTGTAATCGCTGCCAAGGTGCTTCAACAAGGTACTGAGTAAAGGGTCTGAAAACTTATGTAAATTGGATATTGGTTTTTTAATTTTTTTATACATTTGCAAAAAATAAAACTGTTTTTTTCCTTGTCATTATGGGGTATTGATGAGGGGGGAAAACAATTACTCAATTTTAGAATAAGGGGCTGTAACGTAGTCAAATGTGGAAAAAAGTCAAGGGGTCTTAAATACTTTCCTACTTGCACTGTAAACTAAAAGTATGTGGACACCCCTTTCAAATCTGGGATTCAGCTATTTCACCACACCAGTTACTGGACAGGCGTTATAAAATGGAGGCACACAGCATGCCATGCAATTTTTTCCGTAGACCAAAACATTGGCAGTAGAATAGCCCGTACTGAAGAGCTCAGTGACTTTTTTAACGTGGCACCATCAAAGGATGCCACCTTTCCAACAAGTCAGTTCGTGAAATTTCTGCCCTGATAGAGCTGCCGCCGGTCAACTGATTTTCTGTATTGTGAAGTGAAAATGGAGCAACAAGGAGCAACAACGGCTCTGCCGGCGAAGAAGGGTAGGCCACACCAAGCGCTCACAGAATGAACTGCCAAGTGCTGAAGCAGGTAGTGGGTAAAAATATATCTGTCCTCGGGTTGCAACACTCACATACTGAGTTCCAAACTGCATCTGGAAGAACGTCAGCACAAGAAACTGCTCGTAGTCATGGCAGATAATATTACAATTATTGTGGACCTTCAATATTCCACATGGAGAAGTCCACAGACCTACTTTCAAAAGGCTTTCGAAAGCCATCATCGACTCAATCGGTTTTGTCCAACATGTTTGGGACCTACACATTGCCCACAATCATACCCTGGGATCTAGTTTTGTCCTGGGAATAGATATTGTGGATCTAAATGTTTTTGTGTTCATAATCCTGGACTATCGGACCCACCATTTAATTACATTGGCAATCGCAAAAAATAATTTGCTCAGCCTCAATCAAAAGGATTATCAAGAGCTCCGCTATAAATTCTCAGACAATGCAAAGATCCCTAAATGCCCTTTCAGAGACTCCCTCCACCTACCCAAGGACATCGACGTACAAAAAATCAGTAAAATCTTAAATCTATTGATGCACCCGTTTGTCAATCTAAGTAATCCAAATCTGTCAGTTTTTAAGATATAGATATCAAGATTTTTTGTATGGGGTTGTGGGGGGCATCTCAATCTGAATCTGCAGTGGAAGGTGAACGAGCTACAGTGGTGTTTGTCAGGCACCATGAGACATCCCGTAAATAGATCTTCTCATGAAACCGTCTGTAGCATCACAACGGTTTTGCCTACCTACAATACTATTATGAGGGGAGACTCTCATTAACATGATGGTGTCTCCGTTTTTCTCTACTACGCCACAAGTGTGTCACAGGACCTCATCTGAAGGTAACCCATAGGAACGATGGAAGTATGGAGGTAGTTTTGTGCCAACAAAAATAGGGTGTTAATACTGGTATATAGAAAAACTGTGTCCAAGAAAAACCTAAAATATTTGCTGAGCTTTCTTATGTCTCCCAGATATTAGCAATTTATTAATGTGTTTATTCAATGCATTTCCTATGGGTTATAGTAGTAAACGCCAAAGTCAAATATTTTATTTGCATAATTTGAAAATATTCAAAAGCGAATAGCTAAAAAATTTAAATTACATTTCTCACAAGAAAAAACTAGCTCCCTAGTGGTATACGAAAAATTCCCAAGCTCTGAAACAAGCTTCCAGAAATTGGAACTGAAATGTTGTTGAACCAACTTGGAATGTCTTCTGACTAAGCTTGGAAAGACAGTACCATAAATATCAAAAAACCAATCAGCTAACTTTTTTCAACCTGATTGGGGAGAATAAAAACAAATCCGACATTTATTTTTTGACACTGTCTCAAAGCTATCTAAAAGCAGCATTCCTCAAATGAGGATGGCCTTCACTTCAGGCAGTGAGATGAATTCGTGAAGTTCTTCGACGAAAATATGCCTATTTCTCACAAAGCTCAGTTTGTCCTGAGTCAGCACAGAACTGCCAGGACCTCGGATCAATGGAGACACTCAAGTCAGTTTTTAATCCTGTATCTCTCGACATTCACAAAAATAGTAATGGCCTCTAAACCATCCAGCTGCCTACTGGACCCTATATTCCAACAAAATTACTGAAAGCGCTACTTTTCGTGTTCTTGGCACTCCTATGTTGAACATAATAAACGGCTCCCTATCCTCCGGATGTGTACTAAACTCACTAAAATGGCACAAATAAATCCTCTCCTAAAAAAGCCAAACCTTGACCCGAAAACATTAAAAACTATTGGCCTATATCGAAGTCTCCCATTCCTCTCAATTTTTTTGAAAAATCTCGTTTGCTCAGCAACTCACTGCCTTCCTGAAGACAAAAATAAATCTGAACAAAAACGCTCCAGTCCGGTTTAGACTCCATCATAGTACTGAGACCGTGCTCGTGAAGGTGGTAAATGACCTTTAATGGCATCAGACCAAATCTCTGCATCCTGTCCTTGTGCTCCTAGACCATTAGTGCCCGCTTTTGACACCATTGATCATCAACATTGTTTTGGAGAGATTTGGAAACCTCGAAATTGGTCTACGCAGACCAAGTTCTTGCCTGATTTCATATCATATCTACAAGGACAATTATTGCTCTTGCCTGGTTTAGATCTTATCTGTCGGAAATATATCAGTTTCGTCTCTGTGGATGGTTTTGTCTCTGACAAATCAATATAAGTTTCGGTGTTCCTCAAGGTTACGTTTTAGGACCAATATTGTTTTTCACTATATATATGCCCACTTCTGGTGATGATCATTTCGAAAAAGACAATGTCAACTTTTCAATCTGCTTATGCAGACCTACACACAGCTATACATTTCGTTGAAACATGGTGAAGCCCGCAAATTGGCCTACCCTGGAAGGTCTGTGTTTCAGACATAAGGAAAGTGGATGGCAGCAAATGTTTTACTTTTAACACTCAGACAAAACAGAGATGCTAGTTCTATGTTCCAAAAAAACAAAGATAATCTTCATGTTTGATCTGACAAATACTCTTGGTGGTTGTACATTCATCTCAAATAAAACTGTGAAGGACCTCGGCGTTACTCTCTGGATACCTGATCTCTCTTTTGACGAAATTATCAAAATGTTTAAAGGCAACTTTTTCCATCTTGGTAACATTGCAAAAATCTGAAATGTTTTGTCTAAAAATGATGCAGAAAAAGCTCATCCATGCTGTTTGGCACATCAAGATTAGACTTCTGCAATGCTCTACTCTCCGGCTACCTGGATAAAGCATTAAATCAACTTCAGCTAGTGCTAAATACGGCTGCTAGAATCTTGACTAGAACCAAAATGTTCGATCATATTACTGTTAAGGCTAGGGCTGATTTTCAAGGTTTTACTGCTAACCTACAAAAGGCAAAGTCTAAGCAAATAGTTGGAGGCAGGGCTTTTCTCCTATAGAGCTAAATATTTATGGAATGGTCTGCTGATCCATGTGAGAGAAGCAGACTCGGTCTCAACCTTTTAAGTCTTTACTGAAGACTCATCTCTTCATTAGGTCCTATGATTGAGTGTGATCTGGCCCAGGGGTGCAAACGTGAATGGCAATGGCACTGAGTGAGAAACCACCCTTGCTGTCTCTGCTCTGGCTGGGCTCACCTCTCTCCACTGGGATTCTCTGCCTCTGACGCTATTACGGAGGCTGATCACTGGCTTGCTTGTGCTCTCGCCATGCCGTCCCTAGGAAGGAGGTGAATCATATCTTGCAAGGCTTTTTCCGCTTAACACTCGACTTGAGTGGGTTGAATCACTGACATTTATCTTCCTGCCGGGTCTTGCGCCCCCTCGGCTCGTGTGGTGGGTGGACAGGACGTTCTGGTGCTATACTCCACCACTGTCTCAGGGTAGTAAGGTGTGTTCTGTTGAATATTGTTGGTGTGTGGGCTTGGCTTTTGGCGAAAGTGGGTGGGGTTATATCCTGCATGATGTGCCATGTCCGGGGGTATCGTCGGATGGATTCTTTTTTTTTTCTTTGTGGGCCACAGTGTCTCCCGACCCCACCTGTCTCATTATCTTGCCTGCATAGTCTATTGTGCCGGTGGACTAGCGTCCAGGTCTGCTATCTGGTGTATTTCTCCTGTCTATCTGGTGTCCTAATGATTATTATGTATGCTACCGTAGTCTCTCCCCATCTCTCCCTCTGCTCTCTCTCCTCTCCTCTCCCCTCACCGTCCCTCCCCTCCCCTCCCCTCACCCTCCCCTCCCCTCCCCTCCCCTCCCCTCCCCTCCCCTCCCTGTGGACCTGGCCCTAGGACCATGGCCTCGGACTAACTGGCCTGACGGACTCCTGGCTGTCCCTGTCCTCAGTCGCCCTGGTCGTGCTGCTGATCCAGTTTCTGCTGTTCTGCCTCGGCTATGGAAAACCCTGAACTGTTCAAAGGACCTATTGTTTCGATCCTCTCTCTCCCTCTCTTTCTCTCTCTACCGGCGCACTGCCTGTCTCACCCTCTTAAAAGCCAATTACATTTACTATCCTTAGGTGCTTACCTTGTTGACCCTCTATAACCACTGTGATTTTATTTGACCTTGCTGCCATCTATGAACGTTGACATCTTGAGAACTATCTAGCCTTAATGGCCATGTATCCTATAATCTTCGTGGACAGCCGAAAAGGACTAGCCCCCCTCAAGCTGGTTCCTCTCTAGGGTTTTTTCCTAGATTTCTGCCCCTCTTGGGGGCTTTTCCCGCCCTGGCTTTTTAAATCTGCAGTTTGCCCTTTTTTGGTTTTTGGCGGGGTTTCTGTATAAAATTTTGTTCCATCTGCTTTGTAAAAAAGTAAGATTTTTAAATACTTTGATTGATTATAAAAGAATTTGTGAAGAATTTCCCGAGTTGCAGGGGAAACTGACCAGAATAAAAAAAAAAAAAAAATGATAACTCACAATGTACAGAGTGTAAAAAATTTAGGAACCCTTAATATTGATTACTCCCTTTTTCCCCAGAAAAGCTCAATTTTTGGGGGATGGGGTTTACAAAAGGGCAAAAAAAGTTCCACAGGCGCTGGGTTCAAACTGTGAACCCGTTCCTCTTGAAATAAAAATTGTTTTTTCAAACAAATCTATGCTACTTTTAGGCCCCTTGT
>JAGTTL010003593.1:0-10191 GCA_036851935.1 Coregonus suidteri | reverse complement strand
TGTACACTGTACTGCATGATCGTAGCGGGTTTACTAACACGTTAGTTGTAGTAGCTATGTTGACTATGACGTTACTTTAGCTAATATGGTGACAACGATGTAGGCTGTGTGTAGCGGTTATGATATGAAGGTTTGGCTTGGAAAGGTTTTTTCGCCTGGTCACAGACAGCTAATGTGTTGTGCACTGAAGTCCACAAGCGCAGGGAAAAGGTGAGAGGAGGAGAGCGCGTAGATAGTTTCGGGAAGGAATTATATATACAACGAGCAAAGGGATCATGCTGTTTTTATGTGGCTGCTATGAAAGTCAACTGTTTGCGTTTGATCAGGGGTGTATTCATTCCGCCGATTCTGTTGAAAAAGGTTTCTTAAACGGAAGCAAACGTAACGAAACTGGGATAAACATACCTGAATTTGTTCGATGCAGGAAAGAGTGTGCAAGGCGGTATTGAATGTGTCACTGTCTGTCACCTTGATTACTCAAAATTCTCTCGACCTGTGCACCTACGTTGTAAACTTTCATTCATGCTAGGTTGTAGCAACCTCATGATGGGTACAGGGAAAATGTTAGTATCATGTAGTAGCCTAAACCTATCGATGTTACATTGAACTGGGTGAATGAAATATGAATGACAGTCATCCAATATGCTCTAATAGAAATAAGGCCATTCTCATAAAAAATATAATCATCCTCCCTCATCTTTATTTATTTATTTCACCTTTATTTAACCAGGTAAGCCAGTTGAGAACAAGTTCTCATTTACAACTGCGACCTGGCCAAGATAAAGCAAAGCAGTGCGATAAAAACAACAACACAGAGTTACATATGGGGTAAAATAAAACATAAAGGCTAAAAATACAACAGAAAATATATATACAGTGTGTGCAAATGTAGTAAGTTATGGAGGTAAGGCAATAAATAGGCCATAGTGCAAAATAATTACAATTTAGTATTAACACTGGAGTGATAGATGTGCAAGAGATGATGTGCAAATAGAGCGTTTGGCAGACCGCACCACCCTCTGGAGAGCCCTGCGGTCCCGTGGATAGGGGGGTGCACCCTCTGCTGTTTCCAGAAGTCCACGATCATCTCCTTTGTTTTGTTGACGTTGAGTGATAGGTTATTTTCCTGGCACCACACTTCCAGAGCCCTCACCTCCTGCCGGTAGGCGGTCTCGTCATTGTTGGTAATCAGGCCTACTACTGTTGTGTCATCTGCAAACTTGATGATTGAGTTGGAGGCGTGCTTGGCCACGCAGTCATGGGTGAACAGGGAGTACAGGAGGGGGCTGAGCATGCACCCTTGTGGGGCCCCTGTGTTGAGGATCAGCGAAGTGGAGGTGTTGTTTCCTACCTTCACCACCTGGGGGCGGCCCGTCAGGAAGTCCAGGACCCAGTTGCACAGAGCAGGGTTCAGACCCAGGGCCTCGAGCTTAATGATGAGCTTGGAGGGTACTATGGTGTTGAATGCTGAGCTATAGTCAATGAACAGCATTCTTACATAGGTATTCCTCTTGTCCAGATGGGATAGGGCAGCGTGCAGTGTGATGGCGATTGCATCGTCTGTGGATCTATTGGGGCGGTATGCAAATTGAAGTGGGTCTAGGGTGACAGGTAAGGTAGAGGTGATATGATCCTTAACTAGCCTCTCAAAGCACTTCATGATGACAGAGGTGAGTGCTACGGGGCGATAGTCATTTAGTTCAGTTACCTTTGCTTTCTTGGGTACAGGAACAATGGTGGCTAGCTAGCTAGCTTTATTGGTCCAGGGAGTAGGTTAGCTAGCCTTTAGCTTTGCCGGTAAAACTCCAGCATTATCTCTAAACTATACATTCATTCTTGATCATTCAATTCCATTGCAGAAGAGGAAGGAGGAGCGTGGATGGTCCTCTGCCTTGTCGTAGCTAGCTGTGCTGTGCTCCGTAGCGATTAGCAAAGCGATTAATCATTATTTATAAGGAACCATATGTCAGTGTTCGGAGGTCGTCACTAGTTACCACAGCCACAAAGTAATAAACCGTGCATATTTCTACAATTTATTTTCTTAAAATCTGATTTTAAACCTAACCGTAACCCTAACCTTAGCCACACTGCTATCCTTAGCCACACTGCTAACCTTAAATTAAGACCAAAAAGTGATCATTTTTTCATATATTTTTACGATTTAGCCAATTTGGACTTTGTGGTTGTGGTATCTAGTGGAAGCTGTGTTCAGAGGGTGGAACTAAATCAGCATTTTCCGCACTGGTAATAATAATAATAATATGCCATTTAGCAGACGCTTTTATCCAAAGCGACTTACAGTCATGCGTGCATACATTTTTACGTATGGGTGGTCCCGGGGATCGAACCCACTACCTTGGCGTTACAAGCGCTGTGCTCTACCAGTTGAGCTAAAGAGGACCACAGACATGGTACAGACATTATGTCGAAATAATAAATATGTCCTTTAATGCATTGTATGTATTCCGAATTATGTACTTTAGAGAGACCAGGTTGAATCTGTCTGTTGGGCTGTTGGCTTATCAGATGGGACCGTTCCTGTGTCCTGTCGTATTGAAATGTAAGAATGTGATTAGAATCCGTGTGTGGTGAGCCTTCTGTTTTCAACAACAGTTCAAAGTCAATTCTCTTTGAGAACTTGTAAACTTCTGTGTGTTTAGATGCACATAGTTTTCACTTTGTAAATTTTTTTCTATAAGACATGTAGAAACACGTAAGTCTTATTTAGTTGATAGACACTGTAGACTTAGAATATTTTGTAATAATCACATAAAGTATCTTAGAACATGTGTAATTTAAGTAACGAGTGGTGATGCCGATACTCGCACGCTGGTTTATCCGTTTGAATGCATTATGAATCATACCATTTATTCACATAACTGGTGTGGTAGGTTGGTTGTTGATATTCAACTACAGTTAAGCGTCCCACAATAGTCTAGACACAATAACATGGAGCTAATGTCTATCAATCCATCCTCTCACCATTCTCCTGACGATGATGATCTTGGGGCCCAGAGTTTTACTGATGATGAAGATGGCCATGAGACGAAGACAGAAAATGATGAAGTCGATACACAGGATGACCTTCCCTGCGTAGAACAACCTGGTGGTCAATCTGCAAGAGAAATATACAGTAGATCAGTAGTATAAGATCATCTCTCGTTCCCTACAGCGGAGTCCATCTTTAACGCTAGCTAGCGTTCCCTACAGCGGAGTCCGTCTTTAACGCTAGCTAGCGTTCCCTACAGCGGAGTCCGTCTTTAACGCTAGCTAGCGTTCCCTACAGCGGAGTCCGTCTTTAACGCTAGCTAGCGTTCCCTACAGCGGAGTCCGTCTTTAACGCTAGCTAGCGTTCCCTACAGCGGAGTCCGTCTTTAACGCTAGCTAGCGTTCCCTACAGCGGAGTCCGTCTTTAACGCTAGCTAGCGTTCCCTACAGCGGAGTCCGTCTTTAACGCTAGCTAGCGTTCCCTACAGCGGAGTCCATCTTTAACGCTAGCTAGCGTTCCCTACAGCGGAGTCCATCTTTAACGCTAGCTAGCGTTCCCTACAGCGGAGTCCATCTTTAACGCTAGCTAGCGTTCCCTACAGCGGAGTCCATCTTTAACGCTAGCTAGCGTTCCCTACAGCGGAGTCCATCTTTAACGCTAGCTAGCGTTAGAGGAAGAAAAAAAGGAGGAAGAGGAGGCATCTCACCTGAAGGCCAGGCCGATGATGAAGAGCAGGATGGACAGAACGTCTAGAATGTTCCACATGTCGTTAATGTACATATCAGCCTTCTTACGGAACCCAAACCCATCTTGCTCATGGAACAGCTGTGGGCAACAAACAGCACATAGTTAATACTGTAGACACATCCATCTTCTAACTTTATACTAGTTTGGCCAATCTATTTTGACTTTAAGTAGAATAGAATGTGTGTGTGTGTTCGTGTGTGTGTGTGTGTGTGTGTGTGTGCGTGCGTGCACAGGGCAAGATGTCTCACCTGTCGGACCTCTTCACAGACCAATGAGATGAACCAGACATAGAGAAGCCCCTCCCTCCAGGAGGGCGTGGCCTGGAAGTCGATCATCAGCACCACAGAGAACAGCAGCAGGAAGCTGAAGTAGGACAAGATGTTCCAGTAGAACTTCACCTGTATGGGGAGAGCTCAACAGAGGTCAGGGGTCATGTAAGGGTTGACAACAACAGTATAAGTTCACCTGGGGAGAGGTCAACAGAGGTCATGGGTGAGGGGTTGGGTAAGGGTTTACCTGAGGAGAGGTGAAGAGGCTGACCAGCCGGGTGGAGACTGTCAATGGTTTCAGACCCAGAGGGATCCTGGCAGGGAGGGGGCAGACGGCAAGGGTGAGAAGTCAGGGGTGAGGCGTCAGGGGTGAGGCGTCAGGGGTGAGGCGTCAGGGGTGAAGCGTCAGGGGTGAAGCGTCAGGGGTGAGGCGTCAGGGGTGAGGCGTCAGGGGTGTCAGGGGTGAAGCGTCAGGGGTGAGGCGTCAGGGGTGAGAAGTCAGGGGTGAGGCGTCAGGGGTGAGGCGTCAGGGGTGAGGCATCAGGGGTGAGAAGTCAGGGGTGAGGCGTCAGGGGTGAGGCGTCAGGGGTGAGAAGTCAGGGGTGAGGCGTCAGGGGTGAGAAGTCAGGGGTGAGGCGTCAGGGGTGAGGCGTCAGGGGTGAGAAGTCAGGGGTGAGGCGTCAGGGGTGAGAAGTCAGGGGTGAAGCGTCAGGTGTGAAGCGTCAGGGGTGAGGCGTCAGGGGTGAGGCGTCAGGGGTGAGGCGTCAGGGGTGAAGCGTCAGGGGTGAAGCGTCAGGGGTGAGGCGTAAGGGGTGAGGCGTCAGGGGTGAAGCGTCAGGGGTGAGGCGTCAGGGGTGAGGCGTCAGGGGTGAGGCGTCAGGGGTGAGGCGTCAGGGGTGAGGCGTAAGGGGTGAGGCGTCAGGGGTGAGGCGTCAGGGGTGAAGCGTCAGGGGTGAGGTGTCAGGGGTGAGGCGTAAGGTAAGTGTTTATACCAGCAGAATGTAACTCAATATGCATCAGAAATGTCACCCTTTTTCCTTATAGTGCGCTACTTTTATAGGGAATAGGGTGCCATTTGGGACGTTCCCTCAGTGTATAATCACACTCACTGTTCAGGAGACTTTCTCCTGGTGCAGGCCTGGCTTCCTGTTAATGACTCCATGGTGAGCAGCTCAGCACTCCTCTCTGTCTCTCTATGGATGGACTCATCACGCCTGGGGGATTAGAGAGGATATTACTCATCCAGATCCAGAACATGTCTAGAGTTTAGTAAATTATACAGTTAATTCACTTCCCTGAGTGAACAAGATGGCCGTTCAGTCTTCTTCCATAGGGTTTTGCTGCCACCATGTGGTCTGCCTGAGGTTTGACGACATTCTCTCCTCTCCTCACCCAGACTCTGTCCTCCTATCTCTGGTAAACCACTACATTGCTACAGAGTTGTGGCCAGCAGTACCCACCTGAATCCCAGGAAGCCAGTGTAGACGAGCGGGAAGAACAGCACAGAGCAGCACCCTCCACAGAGGGCTTAGGGGCCAGGGGCCGGGGCCAAATTAGGGGTTAGGGATCAGGGGTTAGTTACCTGAATCCCAGGGGCCAAATTAGGGGTTAGGGATCAGAGGTTAGTTACCTGAATCCCAGGGGCCAAATTAGGGGTTAGGGATCAGAGGTTAGTTACCTGAATCCCAGGGGCCAAATTAGGGGTTAGGGATCAGAGGTTAGTTACCTGAATCCCAGGGGCCATATTAGGGGTTAGGGATCAGAGGTTAGTTACCTGAATCCCAGGGGCCAAATTAGGGGTTAGGGATCAGAGGTTAGTTACCTGAATCCCAGGAAGCCAGTGTAGATGAGAGGGAAGAACAGCATACATAGCAGCACCCTCCACAGAGGATTGTCCACCGCCAGCTCCCCACACCAGATCTGGGTCAGGAGAGCCTGGGGGATACAGAACAGATGACTCAGGATGACTCAGACCAGGGGTCAGGAGAGCCAGAACAGATGACTCAGGACCAGATCTGGGTCAGGAGAGCCTGGGGGATACAGAACAGACGACTCAGGACCAGATCTGGGTCAGGAGAGCCTGGGGGATACAGAACAGATGACTCAGGACCAGATCTGGGTCAGGATAGCCTGGGGGATACAGAACAGACGACTCAGGACCAGATCTGGGTCAGGAGAGCCTGGGGGATACAGAACAGATGACTCAGGACCAAATCTGGGTCAGGATAGCCTGGGGGATACAGAACAGACGACTCAGGACCAGATCTGGGTCAGGAGAGCCTGGGGGATACAGAACAGATGACTCAGGACCAATCACACACAGGGCTACACAACACACATAAGGGAACACCTGCTTTAGCAATAGTTTAATCCACTACTTTAATAAAATGCCACAAGACCAAAGGCAGTGTAGGGAAAATATTTGCGAGAAGTGTGATTCATTAAATATAGTTCAAAAGTGTCATGATAATATAACTGGAGTTATCTGAACCCCAGAATGACCTTTGACCTACCTGAACTCCAGAGTGACCTTTGACCTACCTGAACCCCAGAATTACCTTTGACCTACCTGAACCCCAGAATTACCTTTGACCTACCTGAACCCCAGTGACCTTTGACCTACCTGAACCCCAGAATTACCTTTGACCTACCTGAACCCCAGAATTACCTTTGACCTACCTGAACCCCAGAATTACCTTTGACCTACCTGAACCCCAGTGACCTTTGACCTACCTGAACCCCAGAATTACCTTTGACCTACCTGAACCCCAGAATTACCTTTGACCGACCTGAACCCCAGAGTGACCTTTGACCTACCTGAACCCCAGAATGACCTTTGACCTACCTGAACCCCAGAGTGACCTTTGACCTACCTGAACCCCAGAGTGACCTTTGACCTACCTGAACCCCAGAGTGAGCAACGAAGCTCTTGTCATCAGCCTCCAGAGCCAGCCTCAGACAAGTGGTTTGACCCCAGGATGAAGAGATCCGGATCAGCAGCCTCTGGGCACGCTCCTCATCACAGCAATGGCACTCACTGAACACACCTGAGACAACACACACACACAGGACATACACTGAAAACACCTGAGACAACACACACACACAGGACATACACTGAAAACACCTGAGACAACACACACACACAGGACATACACTGAACACACCTGAGACAACACACACACACAGGACATACACTGAAAACACCTGAGACAACACACACACACAGGACATACACTGAACACACCTGAGACAACACACACACACAGGACATACACTGAACACACCTGAGACAACACACACACACAGGACATACACTGAACACACCTGAGACAACACACACACACAGGACATACACTGAACACACCTGAGACAACACACACACACAGGGACATACACTGAAAACACCTGAGACAACACACACACACAGGACATACACTGAAAACACCTGAGACAACACACACACACAGGACATACACTGAAAACACCTGAGACAACACACACACACACAGGACATACACTGAAAACACCTGAGACAACACACACACACAGGACATACACTGAAAACACCTGAGACAACACACACACACAGGACATACACTGAACACACCTGACAGACAGGACAAGACCACTCACTGAACACACCTAAGAGAGACAGGACTTGGTCACTCAGTCTCACCACAGGATCACATGACTGACAGATGGGAGACTAATTTGTAAAATAACGTTCATTTCCAGTGCTTGACTTGGACTGAAATAGATGCCGGTACTCATTTTTGGTGCCGGTACAATTTATATTTAGGTGCAGGGCCCGGTTGCATAAAACATCTTAAGTTTCCCTTAAGGGTTTCCCTTAAGGAATAATGTCCCCTTACCTAAGGGAATTGTTTAAGGGTGTTGCATAGAGCCCCTCTAACCATTTCCTTAGTTTGAAGGCATGTACAGTTACCATGGAGACAACCTGATTCACTGACTGAACATCTCTCAACAAAGAGATCACAAAATAGAACTTCTACCTTCAAGACAGGAGAAACAAATTGATTCAGAAGATGGCGGCAGGTAGCGTAGTGGTTAAGAGCGTTGTGCCAGTAACCGAAAGGTTGCTGGTTCTAATCCCCGAGCCGACTAGGTGAAAAATCTGTTGATGTGCCCTTGAGCAAGGCACTTAACCCTAATTGCTCCTGTAAGTCGCTCTGGATAAGAGCATCTGCTAAATGACTAAAATGTAAGATAGCTACTTGTTTCTATTACTTTCTAGCACATCCAGTTAGCTTACAGAGTAGGTACCTAGCTAGTCAGCTAGCTTTGTAGCCATGGATTGTGCACCTTCCATTGTTTAGCTACATAGCTAGCTGGTGGATGTTTTCCTTTTGAAACCAGGGCAGAGGAAATGGAGGAGTAATTGCTGCTGGGTCAGGTTGTCTGCCCCTCGTGTCTGCCATGTCCGTAAGCTAGCTATCTCCACTAACCATTTGCCAAGTGTTGGCCATGGGCTCAGTTAGCTAGCTAGCTAGCAATCACAACGCCTCCGCACTGACGGAAAACACGTCAGTGTAGGCCACTGTACCGATAGTTAATAAGGACAGTATGTGTTAGTGTGTAGGCCACTGTACTGATGGTTAGTGAGGACAGTATGTCTGAGTGTGTAGGCCACTGTACCGATGGTTAATAAGGACAGTATGTGTTAGTGTGTAGGCCACTGTACCGATGGTTAATAAGGACAGTATGTGTTAGTGTGTAGGCCACTGTACCGATGGTTAATAAGGACAGTATGTGTTAGTGTGTAGGCCACTGTACCGATGGTTAATAAGGACAGTATGTGTTAGTGTGTAGGCCACTGTACAGTATGTGTTAGTGTTGTAGGCCACTGATGGTTAATAAGGACAGTATGTCTGAGTGTGTAGGCCACTGTACCGATGGTTAATAAGGACAGTATGTGGTTAGTGTGTGTAGGCCACTGTACCGATGGTTAATAAGGACAGTATGTGTTAGTGTGTAGGCCACTGTACCGATGGTTAATAAGGACAGTATGTGTTAGTGTGTAGGCCACTGTACCGATGGTTAATAAGGACAGTATGTCTGAGTGTGTAGGCCACTGTACCGATGGTTGATAAGGACAGTATGTGTTAGTGTGTAGGCCACTGTACCGATGGTTAATAAGGACAGTATGTGTTAGTGTGTAGGCCACTGTACCGATGGTTAATAAGGACAGTATGTCTGAGTGTGTAGGCCACTGTACCGATGGTTAATAAGGACAGTATGTGTTAGTGTGTAGGCCACTGTACCGATGGTTGATAAGGACAGTATGTGTTAGTGTGTAGGCCACTGTACCGATGGTTAATAAGGACAGTATGTCTGAGTGTGTAGGCCACTGTACCGATGGTTAATAAGGACATGTACTGTACCGATGGTTAATAAGTTATGTCTGTGTGTAGGCCACTGTACCGATGGTTTATAAGGACAGTATGTGTTAGTGTGTAGTGTACCGATGGTGGACAGTATGTGTTAGTGGCCACTGTACCGATGGTTAATAAGGACAGTATGTCTGAGTGTGTAGGCCACTGTTAATAAGATGGTTAACTACCGATGGTTAAGGACAGTATGTGTTAGTGTGTGTTTAGTGGCAGTATGTGTTAGTGTGTAGGCACTGTACCGATGGTTAATAAGGACAGTATGTGTTAGTGTGTAGGCCACTGTACCGATGGTTGATAAGGACAGTATGTGTTAGTGTGTAGGCCACTGTACCGATGGTTGATAAGGACAGTATGTGTTAGTGTGTAGGCCACTGTACCGATGGTTAATAAGGACAGTATGTGTCTGAGTGTGTAGGCCACTGTACCGATGGTTAATAAGGACAGTATGTCTGAGTGTGTAGGCCACTGTACCGATGGTTAATAAGGACAGTATGTGTTAGTGTGTAGGCCACTGTACCGATGGTTAATAAGGACAGTATGTCTGAGTGTGTAGGCCACTGTACCGATGGTTAATAAGGACAGTATGTATGTGTAGGCCACTGTACCGATGGTAATAAGGACAGTATGTGTGAGTGTGTAGGCCACTGTACCGATGGTTAATAAGGACAGTATGTGTTAGTGTGTAGGCCACTGTACCGATGGTTAATAAGGACAGTATGTCTGAGTGTGTAGGCCACTGTACCGATGGTTAATAAGGACAGTATGTCTGAGT
>JAGTTL010003589.1:0-12000 GCA_036851935.1 Coregonus suidteri | reverse complement strand
CATTATTCATTTCCCACTGAAGCAAACAGTTTTCTGTACTTACAGCATTCATATAAATTCATTTTGTTATCAGGTTTTTGCATTTGGCAGACCTTTTTTTAATTGATATTTGTCAATATAACTCATTTCATTTAACTATTTATGTCAAAATTGTTTTGTATTCTACTTTTAGCCTAGGTTGTCCTGAAAAGATAATGGTAAAACACTTCATTTTGAGGCCCAATTACTTAGATTTAGCCTCATAATGAAAATGGTTTACCATTATCTTTCAGGAACAACAAACCCAGGCTAAAAGTAGAATGGACATGCAAATAATGAAAGTAAGTTAAATGTAAAGCTTATTTTTGGCTGTGGGTCTCGGGACTGATAGGGTTAAGAAACACTTCCTTGTACCTTGTAATTCCGTTACCAAAAACCCCACATATCTTTAAGATATTTTCTCATGAGGAAGGAGGATAATGAAAGTTCACAGAAGTAACAAGTAAAGGTATAGACATACCAATTAGTCGTTGTGTTTTTACTGATATCAACTACTGACTAACAACTACTAACCACAACCACACAACTACTGACCAAAACTCTTGACCACTAATGACCACAACTCCTGACCACAACTACAGTGAGGAAAAAAAGTATTTGATCCCCTGCTGATTTGGTACATTTGCCCACTGCCAAAGAAATGATCAGCTCTATAATTGTAATGGTCTAGGTTTATTTGAACAGTTGAGAGACAGAATAACAACAAAAAAAATTCCAGAAAAACGCTTGTCAAAAATGTTATAAATTGATTTGCATTTTAATGAGGGAAATAAGTATTTGCCCCTCTACAAAACATGACAGTACTTGGTGGCAAAAAACCCTTTGTTGGCAATCACAGAGGTCAGACGTTTCTTGTAGTTGGCCACCTTTGTTTGCCACACATCTCAGGAGGGATTTTGTCCCACTTCCTCTTTGCAGATTCTTCTCCAAGTCATTAAGGTTTCAAGGCTGAAGTTTGGCAACTCGAACCTTCAGCTCCCCTCCACAGATTTTTGCTATGGGATTAAGGTCTGGAGACTGGCTAGGCCACTCCAGGACCTTAATGTGCCTCTTCCTTGAGCCACTCCTTTGTTGCCTTGGCCGTGTGTTTTGGGTCATTGTCATGCTGGAATACCCATCCACGACCCATTTTCAATGCCCTGGCTGAGGGAAGGAGGTTTCTCACCCAAGATTTGACGGTACATGGCCCCATCCATCGTCCCTTTGATGCGGTGAAAGTTGTCCTGTCCCCCGTAGCAGAAAAACATCCCCAAAGGCATAATGTTTCCACCTCCATGTTTGACGGTGGGGATGGTGTTCTTGGGGTCATAGGCAGCATTCCTCATCCTCCAAAACACGGCGGAGTTGGTGAGTTGATGCCAAAACAGATCCATTTCGGTCTCATCACTGACCACAACACTTTCACCCAGTTCTCCTCTGAATTATTCAGATGTTCATTGACAAACTTCAGACAGGCACTGTATAATGTGCTTTCTTGAGCAGGGGGGACCTTGCGGGCGCTGCAGGATTTCAGTCCTTTTACGGCGTAGTGTGTTATCAATTGTTTTCTGGTGACTATGGTCCCAGCTGCCTTGAGATCATTGACAAGATCCTCCCATGTAGTTCTGGGCTGATTCCTCACCGTTCTCATGATCATTACAACTCCACGAGGTGAGATCTTGCATGGAGCCCCAGGCCGAGGGAGTTTTTGGACAGTTCTTTTGTGTTTCTTCCATTTGCAAATAATCGCACCAACTGTTGTCATCTTCTCACCAAGCTGCTTGGCGCATGATCTTGTAGCCCATTCCAGCCTTGTGTAGGTCTACAATCTTACATTTACATTAAGACATTTAGTCATTTAGCAGACGCTCTTATCCAGAGCGACTTACAGTTAAGTGAATACATATTTTTGTATACTGGCCCCCCGTGGGAATCGAACCCACAACCCTGGCGTTGCAAACGCCATGCTCTATCAACTGAGCTACATCCCTGCCGGCCATTCCCTCCCCTACCCTGGACGACGCTGGGCCAATTGTGCGCCGCCCATGAGTCTCCCGGTTGCGGCCGGCTGCGACAGAGCCTGGATTCGAACCAGGATCTCTAGTGGCAACAGTTTAGCACGTGCGATGCAGTGCAATTAGACCACTGCGCCACTCAGGAGTTGTCCCTGACATCCTTGGAGAGCTCTTTGGTCTTGGAGCCATGGTGGAGAGTTTGGAATCTGATTGATTGATTGCTTCTGTGGACAGGGTTGTCTTTTATACAGGTAACAAACTGAGATTAGGAGCACTCCCTTTAAGAGTGTGCTCCTAATCTCAGGCTCGTTACCTGTATAAAAGGACACCTGGGAGCCAGAAAATCTTTCTGATTGAGAGGGGGTTCAAATACTTATTTTCCCTCATTAAAAATGCAAATCAATTTATAACATTTTTGACATGCGTTTCTATTCTGGGACTTTTTGTTTTGTTATTCTGTGTCTCACTGTTCAAAATAAAACCTACCATTAAAAATTATAGACTGATCATTTTCTTTGTCAGTGGGCAAACGTAACAAAATCAGGGGATCAAATGCTTTTGTCCCTCACTGTACATAACTACTGACCCATAAACAACTGACCAAAACCACACAAAACTACTGACAAAATCTCTCGACCTGAATAATTCTGTTACCAAATCAGTAATGGAATTACCGCAAAAATCAGTTTAATGGGATTACTGCAATGAAAGGGCTACAATGGGATATCATAGTAGTCACAAACCATAGTTGGGGTCACCTACTACCGTCCACCCTTCCACTGTGGTCTGGGCGTCAAAGGCAAGACTGTTGGGAAAACATGTCTGGATAACCTCTCCCCTCTCCCACGCTCTTTCTCTGCTGCTCTCTCCTCCTCTCTTCTCTCTCTCTCCAATTAATGTCACCTCTCCTGGCTCTTACTGACACCTACCATGGCACACCTACCTCCTACCTCTCTTTTCCATTTACTGAAACAAGCATCTTTCACCCACTGAGAACTGACCGACACCGGACGTCCATGGACTTGAAAGTAGTTGAAATTTTGGTCGGGTCTGCCTGGCCAGGACCAAATGTGGTCTTGTTTTTGATAGACAGAGACTCATTACACTCACAAACCAAGTGTGTTGAATATTTACCCTATGATGTAAAAAGAAGGATACTGCATATTTCATACCTTTGTTTACCTATTCAGGATACATCACCATAAAAGAGAATGATATTCATATCCATAATTGTAAATGTCTGATGTAATTCTATTACGCGTAATTCCGTTACCGGAGGTAAATCCACTTCACCTACTGTAGTTCAATAACCAAATACTTTTTTTTCAAACTCGAGGTGTCAATGTCATAGCTGACCACCCCACATTCCTTTCTTCAGACATCTTTGAATCTTATTTGGAGCAGATTATTTTAACAGAGTTTTTGGGAAAGGCGTGGGTAGCATCAAAAAAACTGAGGGAGATTTTCCCCTAATTCTGTTACCAAATGTTAGCATCCTGCACAGTTTTTTCCAGTGAATGTGTTTTTCCTAAAATGTTCTGTGTAAATATGTAAAAAAAGTAGTCCTTGGTTTTAGTTTTGCATATATTTTTATGGAAATAAAAGTCAAAGCGTATAATTCCGTTAACTGTGTAATTGTCCATATATTATAGGTAGAGTAGTAAAAGACATCACATGCATGGCTAGGTTAATGAAAGATCTATTTTTCATTAAAAGGCGCTACAAACTAGACTAAATTAAGTCACAATACAGCCAGTATAAGAATGCAGCTTTCAATTTCCTTTGACAATACATTTAGCATCTGTCACTCATCGCTGACGTCATGACTTGCCCTCATGGGGTTGAGGATCAAACACTCCTGCTAGGCAAAAGGTTTGAACACCCCCTTTCCTGGGGGCCAGTTTTATGACTTAACAGACCTGTCATAAACAGTCTGCAGAAAAAGTACTCCTTTTGGTCTCTAAGTATGGGAAAGAAAGAAACAATTTCCCTGTGAGACAAAGGAAGTCTCCAACATCCAAAAAAATGGATAATGAAACAAATATTCCTACTTAAAAGAATGTGGGAAAATGGTTCAGTGGGGATCTAAAGAATAATCATGTCATATCTGTTTATTATTTTGTGAGCGTCATTAAGGATGGTATCAAAGTAATAAATGTAAATCGGAAAGTGTACATATTCTATCTATCAAGTTTACATCTAAACTGTTGTATAAAATATATGATTAAGTATGAGAATAATTTTGGTGAATATAGGAATGTGATTTTAGTCTTCTAATGAGATAATATGTTTTCATAATAAACTATGCACATGTGACTAGCCACGCCCCTCTGAGACGCCGACATCCAGAGAGTCGTTTCAGAGATTGGCATAAACATGATGAACTCCCCTTTTAACCCCGTGTGCATAAAAAGCCTTGAAAAACAAATCAAACCTTTAGACAAAGCAGACGTGAAGCGTGAGCAGCTATACGTTGCAAATGGTTGAATGATTCCACCAGACCATTAAGCCCCACGGCTTAAAAATAGTTGACACTCTACAAGACCAAGAAAAAGTGAAGCTGAAGCTACAAGTTACAAAATGGTTAAGGACTAGAAAGACCAGAAAACGGTGAGATGTTAGGTCCACACGGTTTGAAATGGAGAAAACTCTGAAACTCAACCTCTACACGAGGTGAAGAAGAAGACAATGCACTAGACATCTATCATTTGTAGTCTGCAGCTGGCATGTTATAGTCGTTCTAGAGAAACTTTCACTCAAGACACAAGATAGAGGACAATCCCTCTCAGACAATTCGCTGGTACATCTGAAGGACATTGGGGATCTCTGGTGGGGCAAACCAGTAGTCCTACATCAGGGGTGTCAAACTCCATTTTAGCCTCAGGGGCCACATGGAGGGAAAAATCTATTCCCAACGGGGCCGGACCGGAAAAATCATGGTATATAGAAATTAACAAAACAACAACTTCAGATTGGTTTTTCTTTGTTTTTAATACGATAAACATACAACATAAAGCTGGAGCCTGAGGGACAGTGTGTCCAAAATAGTACAAGCAAAACATCACTATTAATCATAAATGACGTCACGTTTATTTGAAAATTCGAAAAGAAAACGAGACACCACAAACCACACAATGCCTCAGTGATTAACAGAACTGTTTTCACAGATCACAAGAACTATATCAGTGTCGTGTCAGTTCTCAGGCAGAAATTGTAGATAACAATCATGAAATCCTTTGCCCCAAACAAGTGCAAGAACCACAGAGTCAAGAACAGTTCAAATATACAAATAAAATAAAATCAATGAAAAAACAAAACAATAGCGACATCTAAAATAATAAAAACATACATAAAAATAAACATGAAAGCGGTGCTCAAACTCCCGTAACAGTACATTGATTGTTAATCTTTGAAACCGCTTCATGTCTGCCACATCATGTTGGGTCGCCGCACTTACATTTTTTCAGACAGGGAAGTAGCTGCCATCACCACCGGCATTCATCTCCCAAATGACAGCTTCGACCTTGAAAGACGTATGCTTCATAATACTGGCGTGAATTCTTTGTTGCCCCCTTGCAGCTGTTTGTTTCAAAGTTTATTCAGGTGCTCAGCTGTTTGTTCAATTTCATTCAGGTGCTCTGTAACATCCACCATAAATGCAGGTCCGGCATCCAAATGAAATTCTAACACTGGTTTGGCTCCTTTTTCTTCCATGAACTGTTTCATTTTTCTTTCTCGTAAATCAAGAACGCTCAGCACAGCCCCTCGGCTTAACCCAAATTTCCCCCCCCCCCCCCCCTTTTACCTCAGTGTGGTAATGGCAGCCCATAGATGTGGTCTTTCTCTTGATAAGGCTGTCAAACTGACGGTGATTCAGGCTTCTGGATCGGATGAAAACAGTTTGGCTGACCAACGCTTCATGACGTTATCCTTCTTTAAATGACTTGCACACAGCCTCCTGGTGCAAAATACAGTGAAAAAGTCCAAAAATCACGTCCTCCCATTTGCAGATTCAACTTTCTCTCTGAACTTTGTCACAACCGCCTGCTTTTTTCCCGATCATTGAGGGCGCACCATCGGTATCCAGGCTGACAGCGCGGTACCAATCACTCCGACCCTGTCCAGCGCGCCGGGACGAGTTGCGGTAAAAATATCAGCTGCTGTACGTTGTTCTGTCCATCCGCACCACTCCACGAACTCCTCGGTGACGGTCATGTGTCATCAACTCAGCGATGAAAAATGCCAGTTGTGCAACATCTGTAATGTCCGTGCTTCTCAATTGCAACCGAAAACGCAATAAATTACTTTACT
This sequence comes from Coregonus suidteri, assembly GCA_036851935.1. NCBI lineage: Eukaryota > Metazoa > Chordata > Actinopteri > Salmoniformes > Salmonidae > Coregonus > Coregonus suidteri. The sequence goes on along the minus strand of JAGTTL010003589.1, from coordinate 5,656 downwards.
TTTGCTTCAACCTGGCTTTCCAAATCCCCTGAAAAGAATCGGCAATCCGTCTGCAACTGTGTTTCTTGTCCGGCTGTATTGCCAAAGCCTGCCGCCGCTTTTCCAGGGCACACAATCTCCGCTGCCTTCATCATGCATGTTTTTTTACAAATTCAACCCCACTAAATGGGTTTTGAAGCCACTGCGTTTCATTAGCAATGAGTTAGCTAGCTTTCACTGCAGCGTCAAATGATATCTCGGCTGTGATAAACCCAGACTGCTGTTTCTTCGACCCGCCAACAGTTCATTCACCTTCTCTCATCTCCGCTGTCCTTGAAATTGTCATTTTGGTCGGCGAAGACTCACATAGTGGCGACAAATGCAAAGGGTTGTATATTCTCAGCACTGCAACATGCTCTGACCACCAAACATACAGCTAGCTCATTGGTGATTACTGCACGGCTTGACCCACTCTGCACTCTGCCCCACTTTTCTCTTTTTTGGTATAAACGAGTTTGCTTGCTTAAATATCACAATTAGCTATTGGCTGCACGCGCCTATGCTCTTGCCCCGGTAGTGCTTGCTTAACACAATTGCTACGCAATTGGACCAATTGAACAGCAGTTTATTTTATTGAAAAAATTGCAGCGCATTTTTATACTTAAAAAAAAATAAAAAATAAAATATATTAATATTTTTTGATTTTTTTTATTTTTTTTAAATCATCTCGCGGGCCGGATTAAAACCGTTTGCGGGCCTGATTCGGCCGCGGGCCGTACGTCTGACACCCCTGTCCTACATCATCAACTCAACTCTCGAAGACAGCTACACGTAAATACATGTTGCATTTCTAATCTGAATGAGCGTTATTAGGGTGCATAAGTATTATGATTTTACTGTGAGCATAGTCTACAAAGTAACTACGATAGTTTTGAATCTCTGTCTCTCCCTTCATTCTGACCCCCTCCACTACCCAAGCATTCATGCTAATGTTAGTCCAGTCCACTAGGGATCTATTTTAATTGTATTACGTTAGTAATCAATAACCTATGTGTGTTTGTATTGTGTTATTATTTAGTTAGTTAGTAAATAAATAATTAAGGCCAATTTGTGTTTTGCTGATTCATCAATAAGGTTGGTGTTCTTGCAGGTTCAAGGATTATGTGACGTTCAGAATGAGACTGATAAGAGGTAATTATTTAATAAGTGACTGTTATTGATATATATATATATATATATATATTATATAAGTATATATATATCTTCTAAGAGTTTAATTCGGGAGATGGAGTAAACTCGTCAAACAACTTATTCTGTGGTGCCACAAATTCCTAATAAATAAATTGTTACATGATTAATTTAATCCAGTGACAATTAAACATAGCTAGGTGATTCGATTAAATAACAGTCATACATTAAAGTAAGTCACGTCACAACGTATTGGTGCCCCTGTGCGAGGAATCTAAGATGAGGCCTTACTGTTTGAATTTATTCTATATGAATTGTTCAGCACATTAACGTTATACACCCAGGTTATGCAAGGACATATTGGGCCGGGCCGATTTAGGTATTCTCAGATATAGTCCCGTTGGGCCAAACGGGTACTATTTCTTCTGTCTCTCGCGTCTCAGGAGCGAGTTGACTCGGTCAGTATTAATTTCTAGAGCGAGGACATAGGGCCAGCAATTATTGAAATGTGGATAGATATATTAGTTGACCAGGCCGGAGTTAGTTATTATCGATCTGCCTATCACGCTTCGGTAGCGTGGGTAGGCCACAGGCAAAATCTCTTTATGTTACCGCACGTTCCGCGTAATATAGTGCTAGCAAAGAGAATGCCGAATGGGTTGTGAATGTGAGACGGTCACTAGTAAACCCCTTCCCGTAGTGTATGGGATCCTGTTGTGTGTTTAAAAACACAGTATAAGAAAGGTTAGCTGTGCACTAGATGCTAAGCTAACAAAGGGAGAGCCGACAATTTGTTTTTCCTGTGTCACGTTGAAATCCCCGTCTTGGGCGACGGAAGTCCCGCCCCTCTGTACTCTCGTTCGAGTTCAGCGTTCTGCAATCAGTGACCCCTTAGTGGGTGAAGAATCTCAAGAAAAGTAATTGTTTTTGGAAAAATAATTATTCTATGTGAGGGCAAAACGTGTTTCTTATAGTGTGGTAACTACATGCTACACTGATGATAATCCAACCAATCTCAAACTGATTGGATATCGTTGTCTCATTCAATTTAATAGTTAAAAAGTGCCGAAAAACATACCTTTTCAGGTTCTTCCAACTAATGAGACATTTGAAACTTTTCCCATATTAATCTAGATAAAGCAATGCTTTTTCAGGTTAATTAAGGTTTAATTCCCAGATAGCCGATACAGGTATGATTAATCATTAACATTGATTAATCAATTCAATTTGCTTTTGCAAAGCTCATTGGAGCTCAACCCCCACAGTACTGAACCAGTATTGATGGAAAGTCCCCCGCCTTCACGGGAATCCCACGTACCCTCACATTTGAACTACTGGTTACACTTATGATAATCCAACCAATCTCAACTGACTGGATATCATTGTCTCATTCAATTGAATAAGTTAAATTGCCGAACATACTTTTTCAGGTTGATCATTTGGATAAGATCCAAATTGATTGGTTCAACAAAGGTGACATTTAAAACTGTTAAAGTTTAATGTGCAAGCTATCGGAAGGGGTTAGTCCCCACTCCCCGCTAATTAGTGAACCCTCACCCATAAAAGGATTGATCGCTGACCTCTGCAGCGATACCATCCCTAACTATGCCATTAGCGGAAAAACTGCAGAAATGCAACAAACACTCTCCAAAATTCAACCATCGGGCGCAGGCCTTGTAAAGGTTCTCTCCAGTTTAGCCCTGATGTATCGCCATCAGAGATTGGCATCGGTCCAATACCGCAGTGCACAGCTCTGAAGCACGAGCAAGAAATGGTTGATATGAAAGGACAGGTGGCGAGAACCGGGAAACTAATGACAAAAGCAGATGAGGAAAAAATTCAGTTAACCGAGGAACTGTGTTTGAAAACGGAACAATTAAAAGTAATTGCAAAAACTTATGACGACGAACGAGCAAAACACTTAAACAAAATCGTCTTCTACAGGAACAACTCGATTTAGCAAAAACTAAATACAATGAAGTCCACGCCGAACTAGATAAATCTGAGGAGTTATCTCCAAACAGGAGCGTGCAATTTGATAACATAACAGTGGGGGAAAAAAGTATTTAGTCAGCCACAATTGTGCAAGTTCTCCCACTTAAAAAGATGAGAGGCCCTGTAATTTTCATCATAGGTACACGTCAACTATGACAGACAAAATGAGAAAAAATAATCCAGAAATTCACATTGTAGGATTTTTAATGAATTTATTTGCAAAAAATTATGGTGGTGGAAAATAAGTATTTGGTCAATAACAAAAAACTTTCTCAATACTTTGTTAATACCCTTTGTTGGCAATGACACAGGTCAAAGTTTTCTGTAAGTCTTCACAAGGTTTTCAAAAAAAAACACACTGTTGCTGGTATTTTGGCCCATTCCTCCATGCAGATCTTCTCTAGAGCAGTGATGTTTTTGGGGCTATGTCGCTGGGCAACATGGAGTTTTCAACTCCCTCCAAAGATTTTTTATGGGGTTGAGATCTGGAGACTGGCTAGGCCACTCCAGGACCTTGAAATGCTTCTTACGAATCCACTCCTTCGTTGCCCGGGCAGTGTGTTTGGGATCATTGTCATGCTGAAAGACCCAGCCATGTTTCATCTTCAATGCCCTTGCTGATGGAAGGAGGTTTTCACACTCAAAATCTCACGATACATGGCCCCATTCATTCTTTCCTTTACACGGATCAGGTCGTCCTGGTCCCTTTGCAGAAAAACAGCCCCAAACATGATGTTTCCACCCCCATTCTTCACAGTAGGTATGGTGTTTCTTTGGATGCAACTCAGCATTCTTTGTCCTCCAAAACACGACGACGTTGAGTTTTACCAAAAAGTTTTATTTTGGTTTCATCTGACCATATGACATTCTCCCAATCCTCTTCTGGATCATCCAAATGCACTCTAGCAAACTTCAGAAGGGCCTGGACATGTACTGGCTTAAGCAGGGGGACACGTCTGGCACTGCAGGATTTGAGTCCCTGGCGGCGTAGTGTGCTACTGATGGTAGGCTTTGTTACTTTGGTCCCAGCTCTCTGCAGGTCATTCACTAGGTCCCCCTGTGTGGTTCTGGGATTTTGCTCACTGTTTCTTGTGATCATTTTGACCCCCACGGGGTGAGATCTTTGCGTGGAGCCCCAGATCGAGGGAGATTATCAGTGGTCTTGTATGTCTTCCATTTCCTAATAATTGCTCCCACAGTTGATTTCTTCAAACCAAGATGGCTTACCTATTGCAGATTCAGTCTTCCCAGCCTGGTGCAGGTCTACAATTTTGTTTCTGGTGTCCTTTGACAGCTCTTTGGTCTTGGCCATAGTGGAGTTTGGAGTGTGACTGTTTGAGGTTGTGGACAGGTGTCTTTTATACTGATAACAAGTTCAAACAGGTGCCATTAATACAGGTAACGAGTGGAGGACAGGGGAGCCTCTTAAAGAAGACGTTACAGGTCTGTGAGAGCCAGAAAATCTTGCTTGTTTGTAGGTGACCAAATACTTATTTTCCACCATAATTTGCAAATAAATTCATTAAAAATCCTACAATGTGATTTTCTGGAAAAAAATTCTCAATTTGTCTGTCATAGTTGACGTGTACCTATGATGAAAATTAACAAGCCTCTCTCATCTTTTTAAGTGGGAGAACTTGCACAATTGGTGGCTGACTAAATTCTTTTTTTCCCCACTGTACATGCAGTTTTGATTAACGTTACCCAAAGCAATAATGTTCTAGTCCAAATGCTGCACACCAAAGACGATCAGTTAATGAACACAATGACCAAGTTGGATGAGAAATCAGTGAAACTCATTGAAGTCGCTGACCAAATGAATGATGTGAGAACTCAGGTGATGAAGATGGAAATATAGATTTCTAAGCAAGCGGAGTCTCTGAATCTCTCGCTCCGTACTCAAGACCTCTACCTGCAAACCATGTCAGATAAGTATGTGGCAAACCGCAGCTCGGTACACAAAGGAGTGAAGACGGACAGAAGGTTTCAGACTTTGCCTCTCGCAAATGTCCCTCAGTCTTCCCCTCTTGGTCATTCGGCACAGGGTAATATGGTGCCTCCTCTTGGCCCTTCGTCCCACAATTCCCCACAGGATGAAGCCAACCCTCCCTGCGCACTTGACACGGAACGCCTTGACAAACTCTTCAAAAACATTTGCAAACGACACTGAGACGTTCCTTGCAGACATAGAGGACGCCTTGAATGGCTACCCGAACAGTACGGGTGCTGACAGGCTTGATTGACCAGTCCTTTCATGATTTCAAGCCAGCAGTCTCTGTGAATGTCATGCGATACTGTAGCTGAGATTAACTTATCCACAAGCACTGCAGCCGTCTCAGGAATAAAAGCATCGATGTGCAGAGTGTACTCTGCTTCCGATGTTACATTTTCCGCTTTGAGGGGGGACTGAAACCCCTTACAATGAAACTAACGACGTCAGTCCTGCTACTGACCCGATGATTCCCACTGGTGAAATACTGTGCCATATCGCAGA
>JAGTTL010003588.1:0-14085 GCA_036851935.1 Coregonus suidteri | reverse complement strand
CATGCTGACACCTTGCTGTCACCCAGTCCGCCTGGCCTTGCTGCTATTCCAGTTTCAACTGTTTTGCCTGCGGTTACGAAACCCCTACCTGTCCCAGACCTGCTGTTTTCAACTCTTAATGATCGGCTATGAAAAGCCAACTGAGAGACCTGAGCCCTAGGACCATAAGTCGGGACTACCGGCCGTGGTGACTCCTTGCTGTCCCCAGTCCGCCTGGCCTTGCTGCTATTCCAGTTTCAACTGTTCTGCCTGCGGTTATGGAACCCCTACCTGTCCCAGACCTGCTGTTTTCAACTCTTAATGATCGGCTATGAAAAGCCAACTGAGATTTATTCCTGATTATTATTTGACCATGCTTGTCACTTATGAACATTTTTGAACATCTTGGCATGGTTCTGTTATAATCTCCACCCGGCACAGCCAGAAGAGGACTGGCCACCCCTCATAGCCTGGTTCCTCTCTAGGTTTCTTCCTAGGTTTTGGCCTTTCTAGGGAGTTTTTCCTAGCCACCGTGCTTCTACACCTGCATTACTAGCTGTTTGGGGTTTTAGGCTGGGTTTCTGTACAGCACTTCGAGATATTAGCTGATGTAAGAAGGGCTATATAAAATAAAATTGATTGATTGATTGATGGTGCAGGGTTAGTGGGTGGTGCAGGATTAGTGGGTGCAGGGTTAGTGGGTGCAGGGTTAGTGGGTGCAGGGTTAGTGGGTGCAGTGTTAGTGGGTGGTGCAGGGTTAGTGGGTGGTGCAGGGTTAGTGGGTGCAGGGTTAGTGGGTGCAGGGTTAGTGAGTGCAGGGTTAGTGGGTGGTGCAGGGTTAGTGGGTGTAGGGTTAGTGGGTGCAGGGTTAGTGGGTGGTGCATGGTTAGTGAGTGGTGCAGGGTTAGTGGGTGGTGCAGGGTTAGTGGGTGTAGGGTTAGTGGGTGCAGGGTTAGTGGGTGCAGGGTTAGTGGGTGCAGGGTTAGTGGGTGCAGGGTTAGTGGGTGCAGGGTTAGTGATTGCAGGGTTAGTGGGTGCAGGTTAGTGGGTGCAGGGTTAATGGATGGTGCAGGGTTAGTGCGTGCAGGGTTAGTCGGTGCAGGGTTAGTTGGTGCAGGGTTAGTGGGTGCAGGGTTAATGGGTGCAGGGTTAGTGAGTGCAGGGTTAGTGGGTGCAGGGTTAATGGGTGCAGGGTTAGTGAGTGCAGGGTTAGTGGGTGCAGGGTTAGTGGGTGCAGGGTTAGTGAGTGCAGGGTTAGTGGGTGCAGGGTTAGTGGGTGCAGGGTTAGTGGGTGCAGAATTAGTGGGTGCAGGGTTAGTGGGTGCAGGGTTAGTGGTGCAGGGTTAGTGGGTGGTGCAGGGTTAGTGGGTGCAGGGTTAGTGGGTGCAGGGTTAGTGGGTGCAGGGTTAGTGGGTGGTGCAGGGTTAGTGGGTGCAGGGTTAGTGAGTGCAGGGTTAGTGGGTGGTGCAGGGTTAGAGGGTGCAGGGTTAGTGGGTGCAGGGTTAGTGGGTGCAGGGTCAGTGGGTGCAGGGTTAGTGGGTGCAGGGTTAGTGGGTGCAGGGTTAGTGGGTGCAGGGTTAGTGGGTGCAGAATTAGTGGGTGCAGGGTTAGTGGGTGCAGGGTTAGTGGGTGCAGGGTTAGTGGGTGGTGCAGGGTTAGTGGGTGCAGGGTTAGTGGGTGCAGGGTTAGTGGGTGCAGGGTTAGTGGGTGCAGGGTTAGTGGGTGCAGAATTAGTGGGTGCAGGGTTAGTGGGTGCAGGGTTAGTGGGTGCAGGGTTAGTGGGTGGTGCAGGGTTAGTGGGTGGTGAAGGGTTAGTGGGTGGTGCAGGGTTAGTGGGTGGTGCAGGGTTAGTGGGTGCAGGGTTAGTGAGTGCAGGGTTAGTGGGTGGTGCAGTGTTAGTGGGTGCAGGGTTATTGGGTGGTGCAGGGTTAGTGGGTGCAGGGTTAGTGGGTGGTGCAGGGTTAGTGGGTGCAGGGTTAGTGGGTGCAGGGTTAGTAGGTGCAGTGTTAGTGGGTGCAGGGTTAGTGGGTGGTGCAGGGTTAGTGGGTGGTGCAGGGTTAGTGGGTGGTGAAGGGTTAGTGGGTGCAGGGTTAGAGGGTGCAGGGTTAGTGGGTGCAGTGTTAGTGGGTGCAGGGTTAGTTGGTGCAGTGTTAGTGAGTGCAGGGTTAGTGGGTGGTGCAGGGTTAGTGGGTGGTGCAGGGTTAGTGGGTGCAGGGTTAGTGGATGGTGCAGGGTTAGTGGGTGCAGGGTTAGTGAGTGCAGGGTTAGTGGGTGGTGCAAGGTTAGTGGGTGCAGGGTTAGTGGGTGCAGGGTTAGTGGGTGGTGCAGCGTTAGTGGGTGGTGCAGGGTTAGTGAGTAGTGCAGGGTTAGTGGGTGGTGCAGGGTTAGTGGGTGCAGGGTTAGTGGGTGCAGGGTTAGTGGGTGCAGGGTTAGTGGGTGCAGGGTTAGTGGGTGCAGGGTTAATGGGTGGTGCAGGGTTAGTGGGTGCAGAGTTAGTGGGTGCAGGGTTAGTTGGTGCAGGGTTAGTGGGTGGTGCAGCGTTAGTGGGTGGTGCAGGGTTAGTGGGTGCAGGGTTAGTGGGTGCAGGGTTAATGGGTGGTGCAGGGTTAGTGGGTGCAGAGTTAGTGGGTGCATGGTTAGTTGGTGCAGGGTTAGTGGGTGGTGCAGGGTTAGTGGGTGGTGCAGCGTTAGTGGGTGGTGCAGGGTTAGTGTGAGTGGTGCAGGGTTAGTGGGTGCAGGGTTAGTGGGTGCAGGGTTAGTGTGTGCAGGGTTAGTGGGTGCAGGGTTAGTGTGTGCAGGGTTAGTGGGTGCAGGGTTAATGGGTGGTGCAGGGTTAGTGGGTGCAGAGTTAGTGGGTGCAGGGTTAGTTGGTGCAGGGTTAGTGGGTGCAGAGTTAATGGGTGCAGGGTTAGTGAGTGCAGGGTTAGTGGGTGCAGGGTTAATGGGTGCAGGGTTAGTGAGTGCAGGGTTAGTGGGTGCAGGGTTAGTGGGTGCAGGGTTAGTGAGTGCAGGGTTAGTGGGTGCAGGGTTAGTGGGTGCAGGGTTAGTGAGTGCAGGGTTAGTGGGTGGTGCTGGGTTAGTGGGTGCAGGGTTAGTGGGTGCAGGGTTAGTGGGTGCAGGGTCAGTGGGCTCAGGGTTAGTGGGTGCAGGGTTAGTGGGTGCAGGGTTAGTGGGTGCAGGGTTAGTGGGTGCAGAATTAGTGGGTGCAGGGTTAGTGGGTTTAGGGTTAGTGTGTGCAGGGTTAGTGGGTGGTGCAGGGTTAGTGGGTGCAGGGTTAGTGGGTGCAGGGTTAGTTGGTGCAGGGTTAGTGGGTTCAGGGTTAGTGGGTGCAAGGTTAGTTGGTGCAGGGTTAGTGGGTTCAGGGTTAGTGGGTGCAGGGTTAGTTGGTGCAGGGTTAGTGGGTGCAGGTTTAGCACCACTGGCTTAGTGCGAGGGGCAGGAACAGGCCGGGCCGGGCTGGCGAAGCGCACCACAGGTTTGGTGCGAGGGGCAGGAACAGGCCGGACCGGGCTGGCGACGCGCACCACTGGCTTGGTGCGAGGGGCAGGAACAGGCCGGACCGGGCTGGCGACGCGCACCACTGGCTTGGTGCGAGGGGCAGGAACAGGCCGGGCCGGGCTGGCGACGCGCACCACAGGCTTGGTGCGAGGGGCAGGAACAGGCCGGGCCGGGCTGGCGACGCACACCACAGGCTTGGTGCGAGGGGCAGGAACAGGCCGGGCCGGGCTGGCGACGCGCACCACAGGCTTGGTGCGAGGTGCAGGAACAGGTCGGGCCGGACTGGGAACATGCCCCACTAACTTAGTGCGGGGAGTAGGAACGTCTTGGGCCGTACTGAGAACACGCACCACTAACTTAGTGTGGGGAGCAGGAACGGGTTGGGCCGTACTGGGAACACGCACCACTAACTTAGTGCAGGGAGCAGGAACTGGTTGGGCCGTACTGGGAACACGCACCACTAACTTAGTGCGGGGAGCAGGAACGGGCCTGACCGTACTGGGAACACACACCACTGGCCTTGTACGGGAATCAGGAATGGGCCGGACCCGACTGGGTGACACACACCACTTGCTTGGTGCGAGGAGCGGGACTGGGTTTCCTCATTAACCTCCGCTCCCTCTGCTGCCTACTCAGTTCCTCTCGCCGTGCCTCCACACTCTCCTTCTCCCTCCTGACCAATGCCCCCCGTAACCTGGTGGCCTCCTCTCCTAGTCCACACCTTCCTACTGCGGTGTGGCAACACTGAACCTACTGCGGTGTGGGAGCACTAACATTACTGCGGTGTGGGAACACCAACCCTACTGCGGTGTGGGAACACCCAACCCTACTGCGGTGTGGGAACACTACTGCGGTGTGGGAACACTACTGCGGCGGTGGGGAACACTAACCCTACTGCGGTGTGGGAACACCAACCCTACTGCGGGTGTGGGAACACTAACCCTACTGCGGTGTGGGAACACTAACCCTACTGCGGTGTGGGAACACTAAACCTACTGCGGTGTGGGAACACTAACCCTACTGCGGTGTGGGAACACTAACCCTACTGCGGTGTGGGAACACTAACCCTACTGCGGTGTGGGGACACTAACCCTAACACTAACCCTACGCAGTACTGCGGTGTGGGAACACTAACCCTACTGCGGTGTGGGAACACTAACCTACTGCGGTGGGGAACACTAACCCTACTGCGGTGTGGGAACACTAACCCTACTGCGGTGTGGGAACACCAACCCTACTGCGGTGTGGGAAACACCCTACTGCGGTGTGGGAACCTACTACTAATGCGGTGTGGGAACACTAACCCTACTGCGGTGTGGGAACACTAACCCTACTAACACTAACCCTACTGCGGTACTGCGGTGTGGGAACACCAACCCTACTGCGGTGTGGGAACACCAACCCTACTACTGCGGTGTGGGAAGACTAACCCTACTGCGGTGTGGGAACACTAACCCTACTGCGGTGCGGCGGTGTGGGGAACACTAACACACCCTACTGCGGTGTGGGAACACTAACCCTACTGCGGTGTGGGAACAAAACCCTACTGCGGTGTGGGAACACTAACCCTACTGCGGTGTGGGAACACCAACCCTACTGCGGTGTGGGAACACTAACCCTACTGCGGTGTGGGAACACTAACCCTACTGCGGTGTGGGAACACTAACCCTACTGCGGTGTGGGAACACCTTCCTACTGCGGTGTGGGAAAAACTAACCCTACTGCGGTGTGGGAACACTAACCCTACTGCGGTGTGGGAACACTAACCCTACTGCGGTGTGGGAACACCCCCCTACTGCGGTGTGGGAACACTAAAACCCTACTGCGGTGTGGGAAACACTAACCCTACTGCGGTGTGGGAACACTAACCCTACTGCGGTGTGGGAACACTAACCCTACTGCGGTGTGGGAACACTAACCCTACTGCGGTGTGGGAACCTAACCCTACTACTGCGGTGTGGGAACACTAACCCTACTGCGGTGTGGGAACACCTAACCCTACTGCGGTGTGGGAACACACAACCCTACTGCGGTGTGGGAAACACTAACCCTACTGCGGTGTGGGAACACTAACCCTACTGCGGTGTGGGAACACTAACCCTACTGCGGTGTGGGAACACTAACCCTACTGCGGTGTGGGAACACCTTCCTACTGCGGTGTGGGAACACTAACCCTACTGCGGTGTGGGAACACTAACCCTACTGCGGTTGTGGGAACACTAACCCTACTGCGGTGTGGGAACACCTCCCTACTGCGGTGTGGAACACTAACCCTACTGCGGTGTGGGAACACCCCCCTACTGCGGTGTGGGAACACTAACCCTACTGCGGTGTGGAAACACTAACCCTACTGCGGTGTGGAACACACTAACCCTACTACTGCGGTGTGGAACACCCCCCTACTGCGGTGTGGGAACACTAACCCTACTGCGGTGTGGGAAACACCTAACCCTACTGCGGTGTGGGAACCACCAACCCTACTGCGGTGTGGGAACACTAACCCTACTGCGGTGTGGGAACACTAAACCCTACTGCGGTGTGGAAACACTAACCCTACTGCGGTGTGGGAACACTAACCCTACTGCGGTGTGGGAACACTAACCCTACTGCGGTGTGGGAACACTAACCCTACTGCGGTGTGGAAACACTAACCCTACTGCGGTGTGGGAACACTAACCCTACTGCGGTGTGGGAACCCTACTGCGGTGCGGTGCGTGTGGAAACACCAACCCTACTGCGGTGTGGGAACACTAACCCTACTGCGGTGTGGGAACAACCCTACTGCGGTGTGGGAACCCTACTGCGGTGTGGGAACACTAACCCTACTGCGGTGTGGGAACACTAAACCCTACTGCGGTGTGGGAACAACACTAACCCTACTGCGGTGTGGGGAACACTAAACCCTACTGCGGTGCGGTGTGGGAACACCAACCCTACTGCGGTGTGGGAACACTAACCCTACTGCGGTGTGGGAACACTAACCCTACTGCGGTGTGGGAACACTAAACCCTACTGCGGTGTGGGAACACTAACCCTACTGCGGTGTGGGAACACTAACCCTACTGCGGTGTGGGAACACTAAACCCTAACACTAAAGGTCTATTTAAACCTTTGTGTTATTATTATTTCTCCCTTCCAAACCGAACCACGAGCGATGCGTGTTAATGTTCACGCCTCATGTCCCCCAGATACATCAAACTCTCTGCGTTCCGGCGGAAGTAATGAATTGTCAATGGAGCAGTCCGCAACGTAGGGCTGACCCCCATTTAGTCAACTGTTTGGTAGATAGGCTGTTGGTTACTGCAATTTATATATATATTTTGTTTATTCTGGCCGTCGCACTTTTTTTTTTTTTCATGGCACACAAGACACCTGTCTGATTGGCTCCTGTCTCAGTGGACTGATCCATTGCAGAGGCCCGGGAGGATGGCACAGTCCTTCACTCTAAGACAGGCATCTGCAACGTAAGGCAAGCTTGCCTTGGCACACCAAGCAATTTGATAAATTGATAAAATAAGTGAAATGACATTTGTTTAAAAATTGCATTGGTGTTCCATAAATGGCTACTGCTTTGGACCTGACACCGTTTGAGAGAGTATTCCTTAGGCCTACAGTATGTGTGGAGATAATGTCTTGGTCACAGGAGGCTGCTGAGGGGAGGACGGCTCATAGTAATTGCCGGAACGCAGCGAATGGAATGGCATCCGCTCCAGCCATTACCACGAGGCCGTCCTCCCCAATGAAGGTGCCACCAACCTCCTGTGGTCTTGGGTATAATTTTCAATGTTGAGTCAAGAAGAAGGGGACTGTGGCTTAGATGCAGAAGGCGCTTCTCTCTCCAGAATGCACTCTCTTCTGTGTGCCTTGTATTTTCCAGTGTGCCTGTTTTGTGCCCTGGAGAGTGTTTGACGCATTTCTGCGTAAACCTGTATTTTGCGGATTAAAGCCTGTTATTCTGTGATTTACTGTCCTGCGCCTGACTCCTTCATCACCACCTCATCACACTAATAGGTAGACCTGGCTTGTATTTGCTCTGGAGAACGAGCTGAGTTTACACAGCAGTATGCAGGAACAGTTATGGAAATGTATGACATATTCTGTATACAATAGAAGGAAAATACTGTATACTACTAACAACTGTAATAAATACTACAGTTCTACAAAAGGGAATACCTGCATACGGTGTGTTTTGGGTGGTGCAGTGAGGTGTTCGGCGTCACTTTGAAACAAGGGGAGATTGTTGTTATGGGACCTTTCACATCTCTTGAGAGTCATTAACTTCTTTGTATACAAGCGGTATTGTCTGTGAGAGATGGAAACGCTATTAGAAATTAATGGGCAAGCGTTGTGTACTATCTGTATTCCTACTGTAGCAGCATGGGGTAGAATAATCTCACAGAAACACGTTAGCTAGCTAGCTACAACACACAGGTATAGTTACTCCAAGATTAAATGAGTCATCAAGCCAAAGTCATTATTTTACTCTCCGCCATCATCAAAACATTTATCCAGTTTTGCTCCTAATGAGAGGCACTGAGGCTAGATAGCTACAGTGGGGAGAACAAGTATTTGATACACTGCTGATTTTGCAGGTTTTCCTACTTACAAAGCATGTAGAGGTCTGTAATTTTTATCATATGTATACTTCAACTGTGAGAGACGGAATCTAAAACAAAAATCCAGAAAATCACATTGTATGATTTCTAAGTAATTAATTTGCATTTTATTGCATGACATAAGTATTTGATCACCTACCAACCAGTAAGAATTTCGGCTCTCATAGACCTGTTAGTTTTTCTTTAAAAAGCCCTCCTGTTCTCCACTCATTACCTGTATTAACTGCACCTGTTTGAACTCGTTACCTGTATAAAAGACACCTGTCCACACACTCAATCAAACAGACTCCAACCTCTCCACAATGGCCAAGACCAGAGAGCTGTGTAAGGACATCAGGGATAAAATTGTAGACCTGCACAAGCCTGGGATGGGCTACAGGACAATAGGCAAGCAGCTTGGTGAGAAGGCAACAACTGTTGGCGCAATTATTAGAAAATGGAAGAAGTTCAAGATGACGGTCAATCACCCTCGGTCTGGGGCTCCATGTAAGATCTCACCTCGTGGGGCATCAATGATCATGAGGAAGGTGAGGGATCAGCCCAGAACTACACGGCAGGACCTGGTCAATGACCTGAAGAGAGCTGGGACCACAGTCTCAAAGAAAAACCATTAGTAACACACTACACCGTCATGGATAAAAATCCTGCAGCGCAGGCAAGGTCCCCCTGCTCAAGCCAGCGCATGTCCAGGCCCGTCTGAAGTTTGCCAATGACCATCTGGATGATCCAGAGGAAGAAATGGGAGACGGTCATGTGGTCTGATGAGACAAAATTAGAGCTTTTTGGTCTAAACTCCACTCGCCGTGTTTGGAGGAAGAAGAAGGATGAGTACAACCCCAAGAACACCATCCCAACCATGAAGCATGGAGGTGGAAACATCATTCTTTGGGGATGCTTTTCTGCAAAGGGGACAGGACGACTGCACCGTATTGAGGGGAGGATGGATGGGGCCATGTATCGCGAGATCTTGGCCAACAACCTCCTTCCCTCAGTAAGAGCATTGAAGATGGGTCGTGGCTGGGTCTTCCAGCATGACAATAACCCGAAACACACAGCCAGGGCAACTAAGGAGTGGCTTCGTAAGAAGCATCTCAAGGTCCTGGAGTGGCCTAGCCAGTCTCCAGACCTGAACCCAATAGAAAATCTTTGGAGGGAGCTGAAAGTCTGTATTGCCCAGCGACAGCCCCGAAACCTGAAGGATCTGGAGAAGGTCTGTATGGAGGAGTGGGCCAACATCCCTGCTGCAGTGTGTGCAAACTAGGTCAAGACCTACAGGAAATGTATGATCTCTGTAATTGCAAACAAAGGTTTCTGTACCAAATATTAAGTTCTGCTTTTCTGATGTATCAAATACTTATGTCATGCAATAAAATGCAAATTAATTACTTAAAAATCATACAATGTGATTTTCTGGATTTTTGTTTTAGATTCCGTCTCTCACAGTTGAAGTGTACCTATGATAAAATTACAGACCTCTACATGCTTTGTAAGTAGGAAAACCTGCAAAATCGGCAGTGTATCAAATACTTGTTCTCCCCACTGTAGCTATAACGTTAGACCACAGTACATTTTGTGTATAGCAAATACACAGCTAGCTTGCCTTGTAGTGTTAGTAGCAGCCGATTCGATCACCAAACGCTGCCTCGTGTAAAAATAGATCTTATATTGCTAGCTAGCTAGCTACCGCCAGAAAAACAACTTGTTTGTCATTTTGCCTTCTGAGTCCTGGTCCTGCTTGCTGGTCTCGCAATTATTTTTCTCGCCATCTCAACTCCTCTTCAGTGTACTCCGGCTCAAATAAATAGGGCTGTATGTTCTTATGTAAAATAAAAAATTTTTAAATGTTGGCGTCCAGCTCTTCTTGGAAAGAGGAATCCTCAGAAGCAGCCATTGTAGCTAATTATTTAGCAATCTCAGATAGACAGTGCACGGTAACATTGCTCCGGTGGAATTGTAAACTAGTACTGCCCCCGTTTTGAAAAACCTACCTTCGAGGGTGGGAACAAGGACGTATGGCTCCCGTCAGGCTGTAGTCTTTTCAAAGCCAGCGGAAATGAGTTAATCTAGATATCTTGCAATGTCCAATGGCTTTATTGAACAAGGACAACCATATCTACTTGCTGCTAGCGTGATCGTGCAATCGGAGAAACACAAAGGCCACAATAATTGCTACAAAACATAACTCCTTTAATTTATACAGTTGAAGTTGGAAGTTTACATACACTTAGGTTGGAGTCATTCAAACTTGTTTTTCAACCACTACACAAATGTATTGTTAACAAACTATAGTTTTGGCAAGTCGGTTAGGACATCTACTTTGTTCATGACAAGTCATTTTTCCAACAATTGTTTACAGACAGATTATTTCACTTATAATTCACTGTATCACAATTCCAGTGGGTCAGAAGTTTACATACACTAAGTTGACTGTCTCTTTCAACAGCTTGGAAAATTCCAGAAAATGATGTCATGGCTTTAGAAGATTCTGATAGGCTAATTGACATCATTTGAGTCAATTGGAGGTGTACCTGTGGATGTATTTCAAGGCCTACCTTCAAATTCAGTGCCTCTTTGCTTGACATCATGGGAAAATCAAAAGAAATCAGCCAGAAAATAAATTGTAGATCTCCACAAGTCTGGTTCATCCTTGGGAGCAATTTCCAAATGCCTGAAGGTACCACGTTCATCTGTACAAACAATAGTACGCAAGTATAAACACCATGGGACCACGCAGCCGTCATACCGTGTCACGATCGCTTAAAGATTCGTGGAACCAAGGCGCAGCGTGATAAGCGTACATATTTATTGAAGCACTGAACACGAACAAAACAACAAACAAACGATACGTGAAGTCTTGAGGTTACACAAAACAAACCTATACAGAACAAGATCCCACACAGACTGGTGCCAAACGGCTGCCTAAGTATGGTCCCCAATCAGATTGCCTGCCTCTGATTGGGAACCACCCTGGCCAACATAGATCTACACGATCTAGACACTAAACATAGAAAACTTAACATAACACGGAATATGCACACCCTGACTCAACAAATAAACGTCCCCTGAGTCAGGGCGTGACAGTACCCCCCCCCCCCCCCCCCAAAGGTGCGGACTCCGACCGCGCCACAAAAACATAACAGGGTAGGGGCCGGGTGGGCATTTCGCCTCGGAGGCGGATCCGGCTCCGGGCGTGACCACCACTTTCTCTCCACCTCCCTGTTGCGCCCCTGGTCTGGTCTGGACCTCGGCGCGCTGCTTCCCCTCTCCTTCCTCCCACGAAGTACATAGCCCTGTCTGGACCCTGGTGTGGGAGACCCCGAACCTGGAGAGGGGCTGACGTCTGGGTCTGGACTGGCACCGATGACAGGAGTTGGACCGGACCCCGGTGGAGCGGATTGCTCTGGCTCCGGAGTGGAGCAGCTGACCGGAGCTGGACTGGACCCCGGTGGAGCGGATTGCTCTGGCTCCGGAGTGGATCCGCTGACTGGAGTTGGACCGGACCCCGATGGAGCGGATTGCTCTGGCTCCGGAGTGGAGCAGCTGACCGGTGCCGGACCAGGCACCGGTGGAACAGGCACGGGCCGTGCTGGACACACGCACCACTGGCTTGGTGCGGGGAGCAGGAACGGGCCGGACCGGGCTGACGACGCGCACCACTGGCTTGGTGCGGGGAGCAGGAAACGGGCCGGACCGGGCTGACGACGCGCACCACTGGCTTGGTGCGGGGAGCAGGAACGTGCCGGACCGGGCTGACGACGCGCACCACTGGCTTGGTGCGGGGAGCAGGAACGGGCCGGACCGGGCTGGCGACGCGCACCACTGGCTTGGTGCGAGGGACAGGAACAGGCCGGACCGGGCTGGCGACGCGCACCACTGGCTTGGCGCGAGGGACAGGAACGGGCCGGGCCGGACTAAAAACACGCACCACTGGCTTGGTGCGGGGAGCAGGAACGGGCCGGACCGGACTGGGAACACGCACCACTGGCTTGGTGCGGGGAGCAGGAACGGACCGTACCGGACTGTGGAGGCGGACTGGAGGTCTGGAGCGGAGAGCTGACACAACCCGTCCTGGCTGAATGCCTACTTCCACACAATATGTGTGAGGCATTAGCACAGGACGTACGGGGCTGTGCACTCGTACTGGCGATACAGCACGTAGCACCGGCGCAGGATATACGGGACCGAGGAGGCGTACTGGAGGCCACGAGCGTTGAGCCGGCACACCCCGTCCTGGCTGAATGCCCATCTTCGCACGACACGGACACGTGCGTGGTGCTCGCACACGACGTACAGGACTGTGCCGTACGTGGCTCCGCATAACACGGAGCCTGCCCAGTCACACGCTTCCTAGCATGAGTGCTCTAACACTAGGCTCCGCCAACCACCCTTTTAGCCCCCCCAAAATGTTTTATTGGGGCTGTCTCTCTGGCTTCCTCCTCGGCCGGCACCTTCTGCGTTGCCGCTGCTCCTCTCTATAGCGCGCCTCCACAGTCTCCTCCCAAGGACGCCGATCCATTCTGGCCTGAATTTCCTCCCAAGTCCAGGATCCCTTCCTGTCCAGGATCTCCTCCCAGGTCCAGGCTGTCTGTTCCTGGACACGCTGCTTGGTCCTCATTTGGTGGGATCTTCTGTCACGATCGTTTAAAAATTTGTGGAACCAAGGCGCAGCGTGATAAGCGTACATATTTATTGAAGCACTGAACACGAACAAAACAACAAACAAACGATACGTGAAGTCTTGAGGTTAAACAAAACAAACCTATACAGAACAAGATCCCACACAGACTGGTGCCAAACGGCTGCCTAAGTATGGTCCCCAATCAGAGACAACGAGCTACAGCTGCCTCTGATTGGGAACCACCCTGGCCAACATAGATCTACACGATCTAGACACTAAACATAGAAAACTTAACATAACACGGAATATGCACACCCAGACTCAACAAATAAACGTCCCCTGAGTCAGGGCGTGACATACCGCTCAGGAAGGAGACGCTTTCTGTCTCCTAGAGATGAATGTACTTTGGTGCGAAAAGTGCAAATCAATCCCAGAAAAACAGCAAAGGACCTTGTGAAGATGCTGGAAGAAACAGGTACAAAAGTATCTATATCCACAGTAAAACGAGTCCTATATCGACATAACCTGAAAGGCCGCTCAGCAAGGAAGAAGCCACTGCTCCAAAACCGCCATAAAAAAGCCAGACTACGGTTTGCAACTGCACATGGGGACAAAGATCGTACTTTTTGGAGAAATGTCCTCTGGTCTGATGAAACAAAAATAGAACTGTTTGGCCATAATGACCATCATTATGTTTGGAGGAAAAAGGAGGATGCTTGCAAGCCGAAGAACACCATCCCAACCGTGAAGCACGGGGATGGCAGCATGATGCTGTGGGGGTGCTTTGCTGCAAGAGGGACTGGTGCACTTCACAAAATAGATGGCATCATGAGGAAGGAAAATTATGTAGATATATTGAAGCAACATCTCAAGACATCAATCAGGAAGTTAAAGCTTGGTTGCAAATGGGTCTTCCAAATGGACAATGATCCCAAGCATACTTCCAAAGTTGTGGCAAAATGGCTTAAGGACAACAAAGTCAAGGTATTGGAGTGGCCATCACAAAGCCCTGACCTCAATCCTATAGAAAATGTGTGGGCAGAACTGAAAAAGCGTGTGCGAGCAAGGAGGCCTACAAACCTGACTCAGTTACACCAGCTATGTCAGGAGGAATGGGCCAAAATTCACCCAACTTATTGTGGGAAGCTTGTGGAAGGCTACCCGAAACGTTTGACCCAAGTTAAACAATTTAAAGGCAATGCTACCAAATACTAATTGAGTGTATGTAAACTTCTGACCCACTGGGAATGTGATGAAAGAAATAAAAGCTGAAATAAATCATTCTCTCTACTATTATTCTGACATTTCACATTCTTAAAATAAAGTGGTGATCCTAACTGTCATAAGACAGGGAATTTGTACTAGGAGGCAGGT
>JAGTTL010003587.1:0-7500 GCA_036851935.1 Coregonus suidteri | reverse complement strand
TGAGGGGGAGAGAGGGTAGGTGTCAGAGGATGGTCTTTAAGGGAGGAGAGAGAGGGAAGCAGGTTAGGGGGGTTGGGTCTTACCTAGGGTGAGACAAGGAGAGAAGCAGGGAGGGGTAGAGACAGGGAGGGAGAGAGAGGGGGAGTCAGGAGGGGGAGATGGGCAGGGAGGGAGAGAGAGGGGGAGTCAGGAGGGGGAGATGGGCAGGGAGGGGTAGAGACAGGGTTAGCTGAGTGGCGCAGTGGTCTAAGGCACTGCATCGCAGTGCTAACTGTGCCACTAGAGATCCTGGTTCGAATCCAGGCTCTGTCGCAGTGGGCCGCGACCTAGAGACTCATGGTAGGGCGCACAATTGGCCCAGCGTCGTCCAGGGTAGGGGGGGAATGGCCGGCAGGGATGTAGCTCAGTTGATAGAGCATGGCGTTTGCAACGCCAGGGTTGTGGGTTCGATTCCCACGGGGTGGGTGTATAAAAAAACAAAATGTAATCACTAACTGTAAGTCGCTCTGGATAAGAGCGTCTGCTAAATGACTAAAATGTAAATGTAAATAAGTGTGACATAGAGGAGAGACAGAGGGTTGGCAAACATGGCAAAGAAAAGATAGAGAGGAGCTGGGTGTTAGAGCAGATTAGAACTAGACAGAACCAAACCAGACAGTTGGTTGAGGATGAAAATAACAACAACAAGATAGAGAGCAAAGAGAACAGAGAGAGAGGAATAGAGAACAGAGAGAGAGGAATAGAGAACAGAGAGAGAGGAATAGAGAACAGAGAGAGAGGAATAGAGAACAGAGAGAGAGGAATATAGAGACAGAGAGAGAGGAATAGAGAACAGAGAGAGAGGAACAGAGAACAGAGTGGGAGAGGAAATAGAGAACACAGAGAGAGAGAGGAAGTGTGAGAACACATAGAGAGGAATAGAGAACAGAGAGAGGAACAGAGAGAGAGGAATAGAGAACAGAGAGAGAGGAATAGAGAACAGAGAGAGAGGAATAGAGAAACAGAGAGAGAGGAATAGAGAACAGAGAGAGAGGAATAGAGAACAGAGAGAGAGGAATAGAGAACAGAGAGAGAGGAATAGAGAACAGAGAGAGAGAGGAATAGAGAACAGAGAGAGAGGCAAAGAGAACAGAGAGAGAGGATAGAGAACAGAGAGAGAGGCAAAGAGAACAGAGAGAGAGGAATAGAGAACAGAGAGAGAGAGGCATAGAGAACAGAGAGAGAGGAATAGAGAACAAGAGAGAGAGAGATAGGAATAGAGAACACAGAGAGAGAGAGAGGAATAGAGAAAAGAGAAGAGAGAGAGATATGAATAGAGAACAGAGAGAGAGAGGAATAGAAACAGAGAGAGAGGCAAAGAGAAGAGAGAGAGGAAGAGAGAACAGAGAGAGAGGAATAGAGAACAGAGAGAGAGGAATATAGAAAGAGAGAGAGGAATAGAGAAAAGAGAGAGAGCAGGAATAGAGAAGACAGAGAGAGAGAGGAAAGAGAAACACATAGAGAGGAAAGAGAACAGAGGAGGAACAGAGAGAGAGGAATAGAGAACAGAGAGAAGAGGAATAGAGAACAGAGAGAGAGGAATAGAGAACAGAGAGAGAAGAATAGAGAAAGAGAGAGAGAGGGGCAGAGAACAGAGAGAGTGGAATAGAGGAACAGAGAGAGAGAGGAATAGAGAACAGAGGAGAGAGAGGAATAGACAGAGAGAGAGGCAAAGAGAACAGAGAGAGAGGAAAGAGACAGAGAGGAGAGGGGCAGAGAACAAGAGAGAGGAATAGAGAAAACAGAGAGAGGAGAATAGAAACAGAGAGAGAGGAATAGAGAACAGAGAAGAGAGGAAAGAGAAAGAGAGAAAAGGAATAGAGAACAGAGAGCGAGGAATAGAGAACAGAGAGAGAAGAATAGAGAACAAGAGAGAGAGGAATAGAGAAGAGAGAGAGGGAATAGAGAACAGAGAGAAAGGAATAGAGAACAGAAGAGAGAGAGGAATATAGAACAGAGAGAGAGAAAGAGAACAAGAGAGAGAGAATAGAGAAAAAGAGAGAGGCAAAGAGAACAGAGAGAGGGAATAGATGGGCAGAGAGAGAGAGAAAAAAGAAAAAGAATATCAGAGAGAGAGAATATAGAAGGGAGAGAGAGGAAGAGAGAACAGAGAGAGAGGAATAGAGATAAGAAATAGAGAGGAAGAGAGAATAGAAGAGAGAGAGGAATAATAGAGAACAGAGAGAGAGAGGAAGAGAGAACACAGAGAGAGGAATAGAGAACAGAGAGAGGAACAGAGAGAGGGAATAGAGAACAGAGAGAGAGGAATAGAGAACAGAGAGAGAGGAATAGAGAAAAGAGAGAGAGAGTAATAGAGAACAGAGAGAGAGGAATAGAGAAAGAGAGAGAGGGAATAGAGAAAAACAAGAGAGAAAATAGAGAACAGAGAGAGAGGAATAGAGAACACAGAGAGAGAGAGAATAGAGAACACAGAGAGAAGGAAAGAGAGAAGGGAGAGAGAGAGGACAAGAGAGAGAGGAATAGAGAACAGAGAGAGAGGAATAGAGAATAGAGAGAAGAAAAGAGAGAGAGAGAGAGGAATAGAGAACAGAGAGAGAGAGGAAAATAGAACAGAGAGAGAGGCAAAGAGAGAAGAGAGAGAGGAATAGAGAACAGAGAGAAAGGCAAAGAGAACAGAGAGAGAGGAATAGAGAAACAGAGAAGAGGATATAGAGAACAGAGAGAGAGATCTAATAGAGAGGAAGAGAGAGAGAGAGAGAGAAATAGAGAAACAGAGAGAGAGATAGGAATAGAGAACACAGAGAGAGAGAGGAGAGAGAACAGAGAGAGAGAGAGAGATGAATAGAGAAACAAGAAGAGAGAGAGGAATAGAGAACTAGAGAGGCAAAGAGAGAAGAGAGAGAGGAATAGAGAAAAGAGAGAGAGGAATAGAGAACAGAGAGAGAGGAATAGAGAACAGAGAGAGAGGAATAGAGAACAAGAGAGAGAGGAATAGAGAACAGAGAGAGAGGAATAGAGAACAGAGAGAGAGGAATAGAGAAAGAGAGAGAGAGGAATAGAGAACAGAGAGAGAGGAATAGAGAACAGAGAGAGACGGAACAAGACAGAGAGAGAAAATAGAGAACAGAGAGAGAGGAATAGAGAACAGAGAGAGAGGAATAGAGAACAGAGAGAGAAAAATAGAGAACAGAGAGAGAGGAATAGAGAACAGAGAGAGAGGAATAGAGAACAGAGAGAAAGGAATAGAGAACAGAGAGAGAGGAATAGAAACACAGAGAGAGAGGGAATAGAGAACACAGAGAGAGGAATAGAGAAAACAAGAGAGATAAGAGAAGAGAGGAATAGAGAAAAAGAGAGAGAGGAATAGAGAACAGAGAGAGAGGAATAGAGAACAACAGAGAGAGAGGAATAGAGAACAGAGAGAGAGAGGAATAGAGAACAGAGAGAGAGGCAAAGAGAACAGAGAGAGAGGAATAGAGAACAGAGAGAGAGGCATAGAGAACAGAGAGAGAGGAATAGAGAACAGAGAGAGAGAGAATAGAGAACAGAGAGAGAGGAATAGAGAACACAGAGAGAGAGAGGAATAGAGAACACAGAGAGAGAGAGGAATAGAGAACACAGAGAGAAGAGGAATAGAGAACAGAGAGAAGAGAGAGATAGAATAGAGAACAGAGAGAGAAGAGAAAGAAAAAAAGAGAGAAAAGAGAGAAGAGAACAGAGAGAGAAGGAATAGAGAACAGAGAGAGAGGAATAGAACAGAGAGAGAGGAAAAGAGAACAGAGAGAGAGGAAAAAGAGAACAGAGAGAGAGGAATAGAGAACAGAGAGAGAGGAATAGAGAACAGAGAGAGAGAGGATAGAGAACAGAGAGAGAGGAATAGAGAACAGAGAGAGAGAGGAATAGAGAACAGAGAGAGAGGAATAGAGAACAGAGAGAGAGGAATAGAGAACAGAGAGAGAGGAATAGAGAACAGAGAGAGAGGAATAGAGAACAGAGAGGGCGGCAGGTAGCTTAGTGGTTAAGAGCGTTGAGCCAGTAACCGAAAGGTCGCTGGAACAGAGAGAGACTAGGTGAAAAAAGAACAGAGAGAGAGAGCAAGGAGAACACCCTAATTGCTCCTGTAAGTCGCTCTGGATAAGAGCGTCTGCTAAATGAGAATTTATTTATTTATTTTTAGGAATATAGAACAGAGAGAGAGGCAAAGAGAACAGAGAGAGAGGAATAGAGAACAGAGAGAGAGGAAAAGAGAACAGAGAGAGAGGAATAGAGAACCAGAGAGAGAGAGGCATAGAGAACAGAGAGAGAGGAATAGAGAACACAGAGAGAGAGAGGAAAGAGAACACAGAGAGAGAGAGAGAGGAATAGAGAACACAGAGAGAGAGAGGAATAGAGAACAGAGAGAGAGAGGAATAGAGAACAGAGAGAGAGAGGAATAGAGAACAGAGAGAGAGGCAAAGAGAACAGAGAGAGAGGAATAGAGAACAGAGAGAGAGGAATAGAGAACAGAGAGAGAGGAATATAGAACAGAGAGAGAGGATAGAGAGAACAGAGAGAGACGCAAAGAGAACAGAGAGAGAGAAATATGGAACAGAGAGAGAGGAATAGAGAACAGAGAGAGAGAGGAATAGAGAACAGAGAGAGAGAGGAATAGAGAACAGAGAGAGAGGAATAGAGAACAGAGAGAGAGGAATAGAGAACAGAGAGAGAGAGGAATAGAGAACAGAGAGAGAGAGGAATAGAGAACAGAGAGAGAGAGGAATAGAGAACAGAGAGAGAGAGGAATAGAGAACAGAGAGAGAGGAATAGAGAACAGAGAGAGAGAGGAATAGAGAACAGAGAGAGAGGAATAGAGAACAGAGAGAGATGAATAGAGAACAGAGAGAGAGAGTGACCCTGTGTAGTGTAGTATAGACTGGTTCAGTGTAGTATAGACTGGTTCAGTGTAGTAACCCTGGGTAGTGTAGTATAGACTGGTATAGTGTAGTAACCCTGGGTAGTGTAGTAACCCTGGGTAGTGTAGTATAGACTGGTATAGTGTAGTATAGACTGGTATAGTGTAGTAACCCTGGGTAGTGTAGTATAGACTGGTTCAGTGTAGTATAGACTGGTACAGTGTAGTATAGACTGGTTCAGTGTAGTATAGACTGGTATAGTGTAGTAACCCTGGGTAGTGTAGTATAGACTGGTTCAGTGTAGTGTAGTATAGACTGGTACAGTGTAGTAACCCTGGGTAGTGTAGTATAGACTGGTATAGTGTAGTATAGACTGGTATAGTGTAGTATAGACTGGTATAGTGTAGTATAGACTGGTATAGTGTAGTATAGACTGGTACAGTGTAGTAACCCTGGGTAGTGTAGTATAGACTGGTATAGTGTAGTATAGACTTGTATAGTGTAGTATAGACTGGTATAGTGTAGTATAGACTGGTATAGTGTAGTATAGACTGGTATAGTGTAGTATAGACTGGTATAGTGTAGTATAGACTGGTATAGTGTAGTATAGACTGGTACAGTGTAGTATAGACTGGTTCAGTGTAGTATAGACTGGTACAGTGTAGTATAGACTGGTACAGTGTAGTAACCCTGGGTAGTGTAGTATAGACTGGTATAGTGTAGTATAGACTGGTACAGTGTAGTATAGACTGGTACAGTGTAGTATAGACTGGTATAGTGTAGTATAGACTGGTATAGTGTAGTATAGACTGGTATAGTGTAGTATAGACTGGTTCAGTGTAGTAACCCTGGGTAGTGTAGTATAGACTGGTATAGTGTAGTAACCCTGGGTAGTGTAGTATAGACTGGTATAGTGTAGTATAGACTGGTATAGTGTAGTATAGACTGAGTAGTAGTGTAGTATAGACTGTACAGTGTAGTAACCCTGGGTAGTGTAGTATAGACTGGTATAGTGTAGTAACCCTGTGTAGTGTAGTATAGACTGGTACAGTGTAGTATAGACTGGTACAGTGTAGTATAGACTGGTATAGTGTAGTATAGACTAATACAGTGTAGTATAGACTGGTACAGAGGTATAGTCTGGTTCAGCGTATTATAGACTGGTATAGTGTAGTATAGACTGGTATAGTGTAGTATAGACTGGTACAGGTAGTATAGACTGGTACAGTGTAGTATAGACTGTATAGTGTAGTATAGACTGGTACAGTGTAGTAAACCTGTGTAGTGTAGTATAGACTGGTATAGTGTAGTAACCCTGGGTAGGTATAGAGAACCTGGGTAGTGTAGTATAGACTGGTATAGTGTAGTATAGACTGGTATAGTGTAGTAACCCTGGGTAGTGTAGTATAGACTGGTATAGTGTAGTATAGACTGGTACAGTGTAGTAACCCTGGATAGTGTAGTAACCCTGGTATTGTAGTATAGAGTAGTATAGACTGGTATAGTGTATGTATAGACTGG
Source organism: Coregonus suidteri (assembly GCA_036851935.1). NCBI lineage: Eukaryota > Metazoa > Chordata > Actinopteri > Salmoniformes > Salmonidae > Coregonus > Coregonus suidteri. Next base: position 1,087 of record JAGTTL010003587.1, on the reverse strand, counting down.
TATAGTGTAGTAACCCTGTGTAGTGTAGTATAGACTGGTATAGTGTAGTATAGACTGGTATAGTGTAGTAACCCTGTGTAGTGTAGTATAGACTGGTATAGTGTAGTATAGACTGGTACAGTGTAGTATAGACTGGTATAGTGTAGTATAGACTGGTATAGTGTAGTAACCCTGGGTAGTGTAGTATAGACTGGTATAGTGTAGTATAGACTGGTACAGTGTAGTATAGACTGGTATAGTGTAGTATAGACTGGTTTAGTGTAGAACCCCTGTGTAGAGGAATAGACTGGTATAGTGTAGTATAGACTGGTATAGTGTAGTATAGACTGGTACAGTGTAGTAACCCTGGGTAGTGTAGTATAGACTGGTATAGTGTAGTATAGACTGGTACAGTGTAGTATAGACTGGTATAGTGTAGTATAGACTGGTATAGTGTAGTAACCCTGGGTAGTGTAGTATAGACTGGTATAGTGTAGTATAGACTGGTATAGTGTAGTATAGACTGGTATAGTGTAGTATATAGACTGGTATAGTGTAGTAACCCTGTGTAGTGTAGTATAGACTGGTATAGTGTAGTAACCCTGGGTAGTGTAGTAACCCTGTGTAGTGTAGTATAGACTGGTACAGTGTAGTATAGACTGGTATAGTGTAGTAACCCTGTGTAGTGTAGTATAGACTGGTATAGTGTAGTATAGACTGTATAGTGTAGTATAGACTGGTACAGTGTAGTAACCCTGGGTAGTGTAGTAGACTGGTATAGTGTAGTAACCCTGTGTAGTGTAGTATAGACTGGTACAGTGTAGTATAGACTGGTACAGTGTAGTATAGACTGGTATAGTGTAGTATAGACTGGTACAGTGTAGTATAGACTGGTACAGTGTAGTATAGACTGGTTCAGTGTAGTATAGACTGGTATAGTGTAGTATAGACTGGTATAGTGTAGTATAGACTGGTACAGTGTAGTATAGACTGGTACAGTGTAGTATAGACTGGTATAGTGTAGTATAGACTGGTACAGTGTAGTAACCCTGGGTAGTGTAGTATAGACTGGTATAGTGTAGTAACCCTGGGTAGTGTAGTAACCCTG
>JAGTTL010003549.1:0-7500 GCA_036851935.1 Coregonus suidteri | reverse complement strand
GGGGAGAATCACAGAGGAGGAGGCCGTCCGCTACCGGAGGGCGATGAGGGAGGATGCCCAGGCAGGAGAGGAGAAGCGGCGCCAACCAGGCCGTCGTCGGACAGGCGAGAGGCAACCCCAAGTAATTTTTTGTGGGGGGCACACGGCATGGACAACGGGGCTGCTGGAGGCAGCTACAGGGCGAGTTTGCGGACTAGGAGAGGAGGCCACCAGGTTACGGGGGCCATTGGTCATGAGGGAGAGTGTAGAGGCACGGCGAGAGGTACTGGGGTGTGTTACCAGTCTGGTCCGGGCCGTTCCTGATCCCCGCACAAGGCCAGTGGTGTGTGTTCCCAGTACGGTCCGGCCTGTTCCTGTCCCTCGCACCAAGCCTGTGGTGCGCGTCGCCAGCCCGGCCCGGCCTGTTCCTGCTCCCCGCACCAAGCCTGTGGTGCGCGTCGCCAGCCCGGTCCGGCCTGTTCCTGCTCCCCGCACCAAGCCAGTGGTGCGCGTCGCCAGTCCGGTCGGCCTGTTCCTGCTCCTCGCACCAAGCCAGTGGTGCACGTCGCCAGCCCGGTCCGGCCTGTTCCTGTTCCCCGCACCAAGCCTGTGGTGCGCGTCGCCAGCCCGGCCAGGCCCGTTCCTGCTCCCCGCACCAAGCCAGTGGTGCGCGTCATCAGCCCGGTCCGGCCCGTTCCTTCTCCCCCCGCACCAAGCCAGTGGTGCGCGTCGCCAGCCCGGTCCGGCCCATTCCTGCTCCCCGCACCAAGCCAGTGGTGCGCGTCGCCAGCCCGGCCCCGGCCCGTTCCTGCTCCCCGCACCAAGCCTGTGGTGCGCGTCGCCAGCCCGGTTCGGCCTGTTCCTGCTCCCCGCACCAAGCCAGTGGTGCGCGTCATCAGCCCGGTCCGGCCCGTACCTGCTCCCCGCACCAAGCCAGTGGTGCGCGTCGTCAGCCCGGTCCGGCCCGTTCCCGCTCCCCGCACCAGCCAGTGGTGCGCGTCGTCAGTCCGGCACGGTCCGTGCCTGTTCCACCTGTGCCTGGTCCAGCCCGGTCAGCTGCTCCACGCCGGAGCCAGAGCAATCCGCTCCACCGGTGTTCAGTCCAGCTCCGGTCAGCAGGGCCAGACCACGAGGGCGAGAGAGAGAGTGGTGGTCACGCCCGGAGCCGGATTCCGCCTCCGAGGCGGAATGCCACACCCGGCCCCCTCCCCTGTGGTGTTTGGTTGGCGCGGTCGCAGTCCGCGCCTTTGGGGGGGGGTACTGTCACGCCCTGGCTCTGGGGACTCTTTAATGTTGAGCCAGGGTGTTAGTTCCTATGTTTAGTTGTTCTATGTGTTTATTCTAGATCGTTTAGATCTATGTTGGCCAGGGTGGTTCCCAATCAGAGGCAGCTGTTGCTCGTTGTCTCTGATTGGGAACCATACTTAGGCAGCCTGTTTTGCACAGTTGATTGTGGGATCTTGTTCTGTATAGGTTTGTGTTGGTGAACCTTTAGACTTCACGTATCGTTTTGTTGTTTTGTTGTTTTGTTGTTGGTGTAAAGTACTCATTAAAAGATGTACGCATATCACGCTGCGCCTTGGTCTGCCTCTTACAATGATCGTGACACCCATGTGTGTGGTGATAGGTCCCTCTGTGTGTACATGGTGTCTATGTCTTTACGCGTTATAATTTTTAAGCCACTGCTGCACCCATTTGTGCGTGTCTGCTTTTGTGGGACTCTTTGTGTCTGTCGATGCTGACTGTGATGGTGTACTTGTGTGAGTCTGTAATTGGGTGTATAGAGGTTTAATGATGTGTATCGGTGTGTAATCGAGTGTGTGTGTCTGTCACTGTGTAATTGAGTATGTGTTTAATCGATGTGTAATTGAGTGTGTGTGTCGGTCTGTGTGTCTGTCTGTGTGTTGTGTGTGTGTGTTTGTGTTGATGAGCTAACACAGCTCTTCTGTCTGGTGTCTGTTTCCCTGGAGACTGATTGCAGCGAAGCCTCGTTCTGAGAGGGAGAGACCCCAACACGCACGCAAGCTGACACACAAATACCCACACACACACACACAGTCTTGTACAGCTAACCTTGTGGGGACACACAATTCAGTCCCATTCAAAATCTTATTTTCCCTAACCCTAACTGTCACACCCTGGCTCTGGGAACTCATTATTTGAGTAGGGTGTTTCATTCTATGTGTTCTGTTTCTATGTTGGGGTGTTCTAGTTCGTCATTTTCTATGTTTGACTGAGTGACTCCCAATCAGAGGCAAACCTAGTCAGCAGCTGTTTGCTGGTTGTCTCTGAGGGAGCCATATTTAACTGTCTGTGTTTCACTTTGGGTTTGTGGGTTTTTGTTCCGTGTCGGTATATGTTTACCGTTTGGACGTTACGAGTTTTATTGTTTTGTTCGTGCTTGCCTTTAAATAAAGTCTTATCATGTTTCAACGCTGCGCCTTGGTCCTCCGCATTGGTAGACGATCGTGACACAAACCCACCGTACCAGGACCAAGCAGCGTGTCCAGGAGCAGGCAGACTGGACATGGAGGAAGCGCCGGAAAGGATGATGGAGAGGCTGGCGATGGCCCAGGTGGGCAAATCGTGGTAGGTCATGCTGGGGGCAAAGGGCCATGGGCAAGGATAAGGCCCTGGCGAGAGAGGAGGAGCAGCGGCTCTTCAGCAGTATCATCGTCGGACGGTCGAGAGGCAACCCAAGAAATTTTTAGGGGGGGGCACACGGCTCTCACGACGGGGCTGACGGAAGGAGAAAAGGGGGCGGATCCAGAAGGCCACCAGGCCAGGGGTTCACCGCCCTGTACGTCCTGTGCGGATGCCTCACACAGAGTGTGTGAGGGTAGGCATTCAGCCAGGGACAGTGGCCTGGCCGCTATTCACTCCAGGCCTCCTATGTCCACAGCCCGGTTCGGCCTGTGCTCCACGCAAACCAAGCCTACGGTGGTGCTCCAGTTGCCAAGCCCAACCCGGCCTGTCCCTGCTCCACGCACCATAGCCTCCGGTGTGTGCGTCGACAGCCCAGCCCGGCCTGTTCCTGCCACCCGCACCAAGCCTACGGTGTGCGTCGACAGCCCAGCCCGGCCTGTCCCTGCTGAACGCACCAAGCCTACCTGGTGTGCGTCGACAGCCCAGCCCGGCCTGTCCCGCTCCCACGCACTAAACCTACGGTGCGCGTCGCCAGCCCGGTCCGGCCTGTTCCTGCCACCCGCACCAAGTCTACGGTGGGCGCGTCGCCAGCCCGACCCGGCCTGTTCCTGCCACCCGCACCAAGTTTACGGTGTGCGTCGACAGCCAGCTAAACTGTCCCTGCTCCACGCACCAAGCCCTACGGTGTGCGTCGTAACAGCTTCCCTGCTCCACGCACTAAACCTACGGTGTCGGACTCCTGTTTTGCCACCGCACCAAGTCTACGGTGCGCGTCGCCAGCCCGACCCGGCCTGTTCCTGCTGCCACCAAGTCTACGGTGTGCGTCGACAGCCCAGCCCCGGCCTGTCCCTGCTCCACAGCACTAAACCTACGGTGCGCGGTCGCCAGCCCGGTCCGGCCTGTTCCTGCCACCCGCACCAAGTCTACGGTGCGCGTCGCCAGCCCGACCCGGCCTGTTCCTGCCACCCGCACCAAGCCTACGGTGTCTGTGCGTCGACAGAGCCACCGGCCTGTCCCTGCTTCCACGCACTAAACCTACGGTGTGCGTCGCCAAGCCGGTCCGGCCTGTTCCTGCCACCCGCACCAAGTCTATGGTGCGCGTCGCCAGCCCGACTGTTCCTGCCACCCGCACCAAGTCTACGGTTGCGTAAGCCCAGCCCGGCCTTCCCTGCTCCACGCACCAAGCCTACGGTGTGCGTCGACAGCCCAGCCCGGCCTGTCCCCTGCTCCACGCACTAAAACTACGGTGCGCGTCGCCCAGCCCGGTCCGGCCTGTTCCTGCCACCCGCCACCAAGTCTACGTGCGCGTTGCCAGCCCGAGCCACCCGCACCAAGTCTACGGTGCGCGTCGCCAGCCCCTACACCGGCCTGTTCCTGCCACTAGCACCAAACCTACGGTGCGCGTCGCCAGCCCGGTCCGGCCTGTTCCTGCCACTCACACTAAGTGCGAGAAGTCAGCCTGGTAAGGCCCGTTCCTCCTCCACGCACCAAGCCAGGGTGTGCGAGTCGACAGACTGGACTGACCAGGGGCACTATGGGGGGTGTATTGGAGGGTGGTGGTCAAGGCCGGAGCCAGAACCGCCGCCGAGGAAGGTACAGCCCTCCCCTGTTTTGTTTTGAGTTGAGGCGCGGTCGCAGTCCGCGCCATTTAGGGGGGGGGGTACTGTCACACCCCTGGCTCTGGGACTCATTATGTAGCCAGGTGTGTGTTCATTCTATGTGTTCTGTTTCTATGTGTGGGTGTTCTAGTTCGTCATTTTCTATGTTTGACTGAGTGACTCCCAATCACGAGTTGTCAGCTTTTGCTGGTTGTCTCTGATTGGGGAGCCATATTTAACTGTGTTTCACTTTGGGTTTGTGGGTTTTTGTTCCGTGTCGGTATATAGGTTTACCGTTGGACGTTACGAGTCGTTATTTGTTTTGTTCGTGCTTGATTCAAAAAGTCTTATCATGTTCACATTCAACGCATGCGCCTTGGTTCCTCTCATTGGTAGACGATCGTGACCATAACCTAAAACTAACCCTAATCCTAACCCGTACTCTTACCCTTACCCTAACCCTAACCTTAACCCTAACCCTAACCTTAACCCAAAAACCTAACCTTAACCCTAAACCTAAACTCTAGCTCCTAACCCTAACCCTTAACGTAATTCTAACCCTAACACTAATTCTAACCTTAACCCTAAACCCCCTAGATATAGCATTTGACCTCGTGGGGACTAACAAATTGTACCCAGTTGGTCAAATTTTTGTTAGTTTACTATTCTTGTGGGGACCAGAAGTTAAACACATCCACACACACACACACACACACACACGCACACACTGAAATGAGACACCTATGCCATAGTGTACAGTGGGGGAAAAAAGTATTTAGTCAGCCACTAATTGTGCAAGTTCTCCCACTTAAAAAGATGAGAGAGGCCTGTAATTTTCATCATAGGTACACGTCAACTATGACAGACAAATTGAGAGAAAATAAATCCAGAAAATCACATTGTAGGATTTTTAATGAATTTATTTGCAAATTATGGTGGAAAATAAGTATTTGGTCACCTACAAACAAGCAAAATTTCTGGCTCTCACAGACCTGTAACTTCTTCTTTAAGAGGCTCCTCTGTCCTCCACTCGTTACCTGTATTAATGGCACCTGTTTGAACTTGTTATCAGTATAAAAGACACCTGTCCACAACCTCAAACAGTTACACTTCAAACTCCACTATGGCCAAGACCAAAGAGCTGTCAAAGGACACCAGAAACAAAATTGTAGACCTGCACCAGGCTGGGAAGACTGAATCTGCAATAGGTAAGCAGCTTGGTTTGAAGAAATCAACTGTGGGAGCAATTATTAGGAAATGGAAGACATACAATCTCCCTCGATCTGGGGCTCCACGCAAGATCTCACCCCGTGGGGTCAAAATGATCACAAGAACAGTGAGCAAAAATCCCAGAACCACACGGGGGGACCTAGTGAATGACCTGCAGAGAGCTGGGACCAAAGTAACAAAGCCTACCATCAGTAACACACTACGCCGCCAGGGACTCAAATCCTGCAGTGCCAGACGTGTCCCCCTGCTTAAGCCAGTACATGTCCAGGCCCGCCTGAAGTTTGCTAGAGTGCATTTGGATGATCCAGAAGAGGATTGGGAGAATGTCATATGGTCAGATGAAACCAACATTTTTTGGTAAAAACTCAACTCGTCGTGTTTGGAGGACAAAGAATGCTGAGTTGCATCCAAAGAACACCATACCTACTGTGAAGCATGGGGGTGGAAACATCATGCTTTGGGGCTGTTTTTCTGCAAAGGGACCAGGACGACTGATCCGTGTAAAGGAAAGAATGAATGGGGCCATGTATCGTGAGGTTTTGAGTGAAAACCTCCTTCCATCAGCAAGGGCATTGAAGATGAAACGTGGCTGGGTCTTTCAGCATGACAATGATCCCAAACACACCGCCCAGGCAACGAAGGAGTGGCTTTGTAAGAAGCATTTCAAGGTCCTGGAGTGGCCTAGCCAGTCTCCAGATCTCAACCCCATAGAAAATCTTTGGAGGGAGTTGAAAGTCCGTGTTGCCCAGCGACAGCCCCAAAACATCACTGCTCTAGAGGAGATCTGCATGGAGGAATGGGCCAAAATACCAGCAACAGTGTGTGAAAACCTTGTGAAGACTTACAGAAAACATTTGACCTGTGTCATTGCCAACAAAGGGTATATAACAAAGTATTGAGAAACTTTTGTTATTGACCAAATACTTATTTTCCACCATAATTTGCAAATAAATTCATTTAAAAATCCTACAATGTGATTTTCTGGATTTTCTTTTCTCATTTTGTCTGTCATAGTTGACGTGTACCTATGATGAAAATTACAGGCCTCTCTCATCTTTTTAAGTGGGAGAACTTGCACAATTGGTGGCTGACTAAATACTTTTTTTCCCCACTGTATGTGTGTGTGTGTTTGTGTGTGTGTGTGTGTGTGTGTGTGTGTGTGTGTCTCTCTGTGTGTGTGTGTGTGTTTGTGTGTGTGTGTGTGTGTGGTGTGTGTCACGGCTAGTGCTGTGGGAGCACTCTACAGGGGGAATCCTCTCTGCAGCTCCTTCTTTGTGTTTATATGGGTTGGCTCCCCTGTGGCTTGGGGGGGGGGGGGGGGGGGGGTAGCCCTTGGCTGTGTATCTCAGTGCCTCACTGTGTGTGTGTGCGTGTGTGTCTGTTTGATGTTTGAACTGATGGAGCTCAAAATGCTCTTTAATCTGCATGGCGTCCACCCAGCCTTCGATCAATACCTGCTAATCACACACACCAGCACACACACACACACACACGCACACACACACACACTCAGATGAGACTAAATAGTTGTTCATTGAAGTGGAACTGTTTGGTTTGAATAAATGAAATAGTCCACTGACTGTGTGATGGACAGACATGGAGAAAATAAATATAGAGAGGGGAGGGAAAGAGAGGGGAGAGAGGGGAGGGATGGAGAGGGGAGAGAGAGGGGAGGGATGGAGAGGGGAGAGAGGGGAGGGAAAGAGAGGGGAGGGATGGAGAGGGGAGAGAGGGGAGGGATGGAGATGGGAGAGAGGGGAGGGAAAGAGAGTGGAGGGATGGAGAGGGGAGAGAGGGGAGGGAAAGAGAGGGGAGAGAGGGGAGGGATGGAGAGGGGAGAGAGGGGAGGGAAAGAGAGGGGAGATAGGGGAGGGAAAGAGAGGGGGTATGCTAATTTGGTATAGAGCAGACCTAACCCACTCTATTAAATTAGTCAAAACAGGAACATTTTACATCTGGCTAGAAATTAACAGAGAAAAATGTCCTCATGTGTGCTACCTATATCCCTCCAATAGAATCCCCATACTTTAACGATGACAGCTTCTCC
>JAGTTL010002227.1:0-10005 GCA_036851935.1 Coregonus suidteri | reverse complement strand
CCTCCCTCCCTGGCCCCCTTCAGCCTTCCTTCCTCGGAGCGCTAGCCCACTCTGTTCCTTTACTTCAGTTGTTTTTTTGGATAAGACAATTTTAACTTTTATTAAATATTTTGGTTACTTCCACTCCCTTTGTCGTGTTTGTTTCTCTGAGTGCTGGGATTTTGGACCATAGCCTAACAAACGAGCCGTCAAAGGACACCAGAAACAAAATTGTAGACCTGCACCAGGGCTGGAAAGGACTGAATCTGCCACTAGGTAAGCAAGCTTGGTTTGAAGGGACAATCAACTGTGGGAGCAATTATTAGGAAATGGAAGGACATACAAGACCAACTGATAACCTCCTTCGATCTGGGCCTACACGCAAGATCTCACCCCGTGGGGTCCAAAATGATCACAAGAAACATGAGCAAAAAATCCCAGAACCACACGGCGGGGGAAATAGTTGAAATGAACTGCAGAGAGCTTGCGACCAAAGTAACAAAGCCTACCATCAGTAAAAACCATATGCCGCCTGGCTGGGACTCAAAAATCATGTCAAGTGCCAGACGTGTCCCCATACTTAAAGCCAGTACATGTCCAGGTTCCGTCTGAAGTTTGCTAGAGTGCATCTGGGAGGATCCAGAAGAGGATTGGGAGAATGTCATATGCTCAGATGAAACCCAAAAATAGAACTTTTTGGTTTTTTATTTAAAAAATAAAAAAACTCAACTCGTCGTGTTTTGGAGGACAAAGAATGCTGAGTTGCATCCAAAGAACACCATACCTTACTGTGAAGCATGGGGGTGGATGGAAAAACAGTCATGCTTTGGGGGCTGTTTTTCTGCAAAAGGGACCAGGACAACTGATCATCGTGTTAAGGAAAGAATGAATGGGGCCATGTTTTGTATCGTGAGATTTTGAGTTGTGAAAACCTCCTTCCATCAGCAAGGGCATTGAAGATGAAACGTGGCTGGGTCTTTCAGCATGACAATGATCCCAAACACACCGCCTGGGCAATGAAGGAAGGAGCTGGCTTCGTAAGAAGCATTTCAAGGTCTGGAGTGGCCTAGCAAGTCTCCAGATCTCAAAAACCCATAGAAAAAAATCTTGGAGGAGTGAAAGGTCCGTGTTGCCCAGCGACCAGCCCCAAAACATCACTGCTCTAGAGGAGATCTGCATGGAGGAGGAATGGGCAAAAATACCAGCAACAGTGTTGTGGAAAACCTTGTGAGACTTACAGAAAACGATTTTTTCGTTCGTTTGACCTGTGTCATTGCCAACAAAGGGTAATATAACAAAGTATTGAGAAAACTTTGTTATTGACCCAAATACTTATTTCCACCATAATTTGCAAATATAATTCATTAAAAATCCTTACAATGTGATTTTCTGGATTTTTTTTATCTCATTTTTTGGTCTGTCATAGTTGACGTGTAGTTGTAAATGTACTATGAGGAAAATACAGGCCTCTTCTCATCTTTTTAAGTGGGGAGAACTTGCACACAATTGGTGGCTGACTAAATATTACTTTTTTCCCCCACTGTATCACTGGATGGATATAGATCTCATTCCATCAGTAGAGGATGCCCTGGTTGTTCTTAAAAGTAATGTCCTCTCAATCTTAAATAAACATGCCCTCATTCAAAAAATACAGAACTAAGAACAGATATAGCCCTGGTTCTCCTCAGACTTTGACTGCCTTGACCAGCACAAAAACATCCTGTGGCGTACTGCATTAGCATCAATAGCCCCCGCTGATATACAACTTTTCAGAGGAAGTTAGGAACCCAATATACACAAGCAAGTTAGGAAAGCAAAGGCTAACTTTTCAAACAGAAATTGAATCCTGTAGCACTAACTCCAAAAAAAGTTTTGGGACACTGTAAAGTCCATGGAGAATAAGAGGCACTTCGCTCCAGCTGCCCACTGCATGACGCTAGGAAACACTATCAGCACCGATAACTCTACAATAATCGAGAATTTCAACAAGCAATTTGCTCGACTACGGCTGGCCATGCTTACAAATAACCCCGGCCACCAGCTGCACCCTCCGCTACCACTACCCCGGTGGATTTGTTTATTTAACCACCAGCTCCATACACATTGCACCAAAACCAACTGCAACTATAAGCCCCCCCCCTTATGCCCCCCCCCCCCCCCCCCCCCCCCCTCCCCCCCCCCCCCCCCCCCCCCCCCCCCCCCACCCCCCCCCCAACCCGACCCCCCCCCCCCCCCCCCCCCCCCCCCCCCCCCCCCCCCCCCCCCCCCCCCCCCCCCCACCCCCCCCCCCCCGCTCTCCTTCGCATTCACACAAATCCAGACAGCTGATGTTCTGAAAGAGCGGCAAAATCTGGACCCACTACAAATCATCTGGGCTAGACAATCTGGACCCTTTCTTTCTAAAACTAGCTGCCAAAATGTCGCAACCCCTATTACTAGCCTGTTCAACCTCTCTTTCGTAACATCTGAGATCCCCAGAGATTGGAAAGCTGGCCGACGGTCATCCCCCTCTTCAAAGGGGGTGGACACTCTAGATCCAAACTGTTACAGACCAAGTTAACAAACAGATCACCGACCATTTCGAATCCCACCGTACCTTGTCAAAAATGTTATAAATTGATTTGCATTTTAATGAGGGAAATAAGTATTTGACCCCTCTGCAAAACATGACTCAGTACTGGTGGCAAAACCCTTGTTGGCAATCACAGAGGGTCAGACGTTTCTTGTAGTTGGCCACCAGGTTTGCACACATCTCAGGAGGGAATTTGTCCCACTCCCTCTTTGCAGATCTTCTCCAAGTCATTAAGGGTTTCGAGGCTGAGGTTTGGCAACTCGAACATTCAGCTCCCTCCACAGAGGGAATAAGGTCTGGAGACTGGCTAGGCCACTCCAGGTCCTTAATGTGCTTCTTCTTGAGCCACTCTTTGTTGCCTTGGCCGTGTGTTCTGGGTCATTGTCATGCTGGGAATACCCATCCACGACCCATTTTCAATGCCCTGGCTGAGGGAAGGAGGTTTCTCACCCAAGATTTGACATTACATGACCCCGTCCCATCGTCCCTTTGATGCGGTGAAGTTGTCCTGTCCCTCTTAGCAGAAAAAACACCCCCAAAGCATAATGTTTCCACCTCCATGTTTTGACGGTGGGGATGGTGTTCTTGGGGTCATAGGTAGCATTCCTCCTCCTCCAAACACGGCGAGTTGAGTTGATCCCAATGAGCTCCATTTTCGTCTCATCTGACCACACACTTTCACCCAGTTCTCCTCTGAATCATTCAGATGTTAATTGGCAAAACTTCAGACGGGCCTGTATATGTGCTTTCTTGAGCAGGGGGACCTTGCGGGCGCTGCAGGATTTCAGTCCTTGTTTTATTGGTGACTATGGTCCCAGCTGCCTTGAGATCATTGACAAGATCCTCCTGTGTAGTTCTGGGCTGATTCCTCACCGTTCTCATAATCATTGCAACTCCACGAGGTGAGATCTTGCATGGAGCCCCAGGCCGAGGGAGATTGACAGTTCTTTTGTGTTTCTTCCATTTGCGAATAATCGCACCAACTGTTGTCACCTTCTCACCAAGCTGCTTGGCGATGGTCTTGGTAGCCCATTCCAGCCTTTCCCCTGTGTAGGTCTACAATCTTGTCCCTGACATCCTTGGAGAGCTCTTTGGCCTTGGCCATGGTGGAGAGTTTGGAATCTGAATTGATTGATTGCTTATGTGGACAGGTGTCTTTTATACAGGTAACAAACTGAGATTAGGAGCACTCCCTTTAAGAGTGTGCTCCTAATCTCAGCTCGTTACCTGTATATAAAAAGACACCTGGGAGCCAGAAATCTTTCTGATTGAGAGAGGGTCCAATTATTTATTTCCTCATTAAAATGCAAATCAATTTATAAAAATGTTGACATGCGTTTTTCTGGATTTTTTTTTGTTATTCTGTCTCTCACTGTTCAAATAAAACCTACTATTAAAATTATAGACTGATCATTTCTTTGTCAGTGGGCAAACATACAAAATCAGCAGGGGATCAAATACTTTTTTCCCTCACTGTATATTTTTGTTGTATTTTTGACTTTATGTTTTGTTTTACCCCATATGTAAAACTCTGTGTTGTTGTTTTTATCGCACTGCTTTGCTTTATCTTGGCCAGGTCGCAGTTGTAAATGAGAACTTGTTCTCAACTGGCTTACAGGTTAAATAAAGGTGAAATATAAAATAATAATAATAATATTAAACATATACTAAATACCCAATACTAAACCAATCAGGTGATTTAATATACTAAATACCCAATACTGAACCAATCAGGTGATTTAAGATACTATAATAATAATAAATAACATGCCATTTAGCAGACGCTTTTATCCAAAGCGACTTACAGTCATGCGTGCAATAAATGTTTGTGTATGGGTGGTCTGGGGATCGAACCCACTACCGTGGCGTTTACAAGTGCCATGCTCTACCAGCTGAGCTACAGAGGGACCAAATACTAAATACCCAATACTAAACCAATCAGGTGATTTAATATACTAAATACCCAATACTAAAACCAATCAGGTGATTTAATGTACTAAATACCCAATACTAAACCAATCAGGTGATTTGTAGATCAACCAGATCGTGACTACATTTACATTTTAGTCATTTAGCAGACGCTCTTATCCAGAGCCCAACTTACAGGAGCAATTAGGGTTAAGTGCCTTGTTTAAGGGCACATCGACAGATTTTCCACCTAGTCGGCTCGGGGATTTGAACCAGCGACCTTTCGGTTACTGGCACAACGCTCTTACCCACTAAGCTAGTAGAGGGTGAGGCTGTTACCGTGAAAGAAGAAGAGAAAGACGTTACAGTAAAAGAAGAGGAAGACGCGTTCAGAGTGAAAGAGGAGGAGGATGTTACAGTGAAAGAAGAGGAAGACGCGTTCAGAGTGAAAGAGGAGGAGGATGTTACAGTGAAAGAAGACGAAGACGCGTTCAGAGTGAAAGAGGATGAGGATGTTACAGTTGAAAGAAGAGGAGGCTCCCGTGTTTGGAGTGAAAGAGGAGGAGGAGGAGATGACTGTCACATCGAAAAAGGAGGAGGAAGAAGAGGAGGAAACTGGATATCTGGTTCCGGTTTCCCAAAGGCATCACAATTATTTTGACTGCACGTTTTTCTGTATTGGAGATGAGTTTTGTTTGGGCTCGTTCCAAGGGACGAGAGTTCTAGAAGCTAATGAGTTTTAGGAAGACCAGAGTTCTAGAAGCTAATGAGTTTTAGGAAGACCAGAGTTCTAGAAGCTAGTGAGTTTTAGGAAGACCAGAGTTCTAGAAGCTAGTGAGTTTAGGAAGACCAGAGTACTAGAAGCTAGTGAGTTTTTTAGGGAAGACGAGAGTTCTAGAAGCTAGTGAGTTTTAGGAAGACCAGAGTTCTAGAAGCTAGTGAGTTTTAGGAAGACCAGAGTTCTAGAAGCTAGTGAGTTTTAGGAAGACGAGAGTTATAGAAAAACTAGTGAGTTTAGGTCAGTTACTTATAACCACGGAACCACCCCAGACCTTTCATGCATGACTTAAAGCACCTGAGTATTATATTTACTGCCAGGGTCTAGTATGTCACTGCCAGGTTGTCTGATTTTCTCTTTGGTTTTGAGCCCACAGCAAGAAGGCACCAGAGCCTATTGTGGTAACAGGTTCACACTAGATAACACAACCACACAGTGCATGAAAAACATGAGGTGGTGGCTAACGTTGCAAGCTTGAGCTAGCTACCGAGCTAGCATACAAACTCGGTAGCACAGAGTAGATCCTCCATATGACGTTGAGAAATAGTGCATTGTGGGTAGTTTAGAAGATATCTGGAAATAAGTTTAATAAAATATGTAATAACGCAAAAAAACATAACTGTTTGAACTGTATAGGTAACAAGATCGTGACTACAAACTAAGTTCCTAAGTCTTTAACCACACTGTGTTGTTACATTGGTGAGTAAAAAACACATGCTTCCTACCCTTAACCTTTTGTCTGAAAAATTAAAATCTACATTTTACTCAACACTTCGTTACCCACTCCAGTCAGCAGATGGCGATGTGGGACTTTAAGGCTATGCTGCTAGTGTGACGTATAATCTAGTGGACGGGACGCTTCTTTCAACAGAAGCAACAGTTAGTCAGGACACCTCGGTAGCTTGCTAGACAAAATAGCCCAACCAATAAAGCTCTTTTAGACGCTTTCGTGTATATTAGCCACTGTGTTTTAAACCCAATTCTGTCGTCTAGTTAGTTATCCCATTTAATTTCATATTACGGTGTTGTTGTATTGGTCAGCTAGCTGGCTGGTTAAGTTAGCACTAGCCTAGCTAGCTAACAACATCCCGACCATGAGGTCACTAAGCTACTCTCCTCTGCTAAAGAAGAGGAGGTCTGCTGGACGGAGAAAAAAGAAGCTCTAGTGAAAGAGGAGGAGGAAGAGGAGGATGTTACAATACAAAAACAAGTAGATGTGAAGCTGTTACCGTGAAAGAAGAAGAGAAAGATGTTACAGTGAAAGAAGAGGAAGACGCGTTCAGAGTGAAAGAGGAGGAGGATGTTACAGTGAAAGAAGATGAAGACGCGTTCAGAGTGAAAGAGGAGGAGGATGTTACAGTGAAAGAAGAGGAAGACGCTTGTCAGAGTGAAAGAAGAGGGGGCTCCCGTTTTGGAGTGAAAGAGGAGGAGAGGGGGAGATGACTGTCACATCGAAAAAGGTGGAGGAGGAAGAGGAGGAAACTGGATATCTGGTTCCGGTTTCCCAAAGGCATCTTAAGGCATCCAATGGTTCTAATGATGAAACTTAGCAGTAAGATGCTTTGAGAAAACCCGAGCCCTGATTAACACTAGTAAGTACTGTCTTAAGAACAGAAACACAAACCTCTGCAGTTGTTGAACTGATGTGTGGGTGTTTAAAGGTGAAATCTGTAGTTACTACATCCATATTTGGACTTTAAATTATTTATATATAGCATTGATTCTTAACGGAATATAACACATGCCTCATGAGCTTAGTTCAACTGTCGATACCCATCAGATCCCAAAATAAGCTTTTTTTTTGCTCAATGTTTAGAAACAATGTAAAAATGTAAATCAACACTGTATAGCCTCAACATGTTAAAACTATAATGGTGATATCCTGGATGGTCAGTCCTTGCATCCATAGGTCTGTCAATTTATTTGAGAGAGTAGTTACATTTCTCCAGTCCCATCACATCATCTTATTACCAAAAACAGTGGCAGAATGACAGCTTTGTTATTATTGAACTGCAGATTGGTCCTCTGTAAGCTCAGCTGGTAGAGCACAGCGCTGTAACGCCAAGGTAGTGGGTGCGATCCCCGGACCACCAATTCACAAAAAATGTATGCACGCATGACTGTAAGCCGCTTTGGATAAAAACGTCTGCTAAATGGCATATATTATTATTATTATTATTATTATTGATGGTGTGGCTTTTTTAAGGGACCATCCTAGGATTTAAACAGCAAACAAAAGACCCAGAGACTTGGTTTGGTAAATAGCTGAGGGATGGAGGGTTGGAGAAAATGTTACCCACTCTCAAATTCATAGAGGAAAGCGATTGTAGCAACCTTAACACCAAAACCTAGCGAACTCATCAAGAAGTTCAGACATCTTGGTATAAACAGTTATAAGGTGTTGGCTTGACAGTCTCTGGACCCAGTTTGAGTCCAGCTCAGGGGCTACCCCCGGAATTCACTAACACTATGAATACAAGGACTGGCCATCCATAGGTCAAAATCATAGTTTTAACCTGTTTTGAAACGAATACAGTGTTTGTTTACAACCAGTGGCATTATACAAGCTTATGTTTGGGTTTTTGATGGGGAAATACAGTTGAGGCATTTATAAGTTATATTCTTCAAGAATCAGGGCAGTTAGGGCTGACCCCATATTAGTCGACTGGTTGATTGTTTGGTCGACCGATATTGTTTAGTCGAACGGTCGCAAAATATACATATATGGTTGCTCGAAGGTTGTCAATGCGCTGTGCGGTTGTTATTCCGGCCGATTTCTGGGACAAGGAGTGAATCGGAGTCAATTGAATGCAAAATTATTAATAATAATATAATAATCAATCAGTCAATCACTTTCTTCTTCACATTAGCATGAATGACCCTCCATGAACAAAAAGCACAAAATTAACAATATTTTCAGAGATGTGTAGATAATGAAAACTTGTTCTCGTTAATATAGTATAGATTTTAGATCGTGACTCATACCCTGACTTTTTTAAAGGGATTTTGTGAAATTAGCTTAGCAACCGCGTGACGCAACATGAACGCAATTGGTCGACGGTCTCTTGGACGGGCATTATATATTAAAGCTGGCAATAGGCAGGTTTCTCGACTTCAACCCTGACTTTTAAAAGGGATTACGTGCCAAAATTAGCTTAGCAACCGCGTGACGCTGCATGACAAACGTGAACGTGATTGGTCGACAGTCTCTTCGATGGCCGTTTATACGTTCTTTTGACATTGTCTGGAAAAAAGTTTTTCCTTTAAAAAGTGTTTGTTTACTAGCCTACCTATTGAATTTGGATCTCGCGACGCCGTTAGCCTCAGTTAGCCGTGGATAGTCCCGGGATTTCTGGCTGTTTTAAATCCCTGCTGGTGGTTGCGGTTTCCATCGTCCTGCTAGCTGTGCTGACTGGAATGGCGTACCAGCGTTAGCCTATGTTGCTACCATCATGCGCGCCCAAAGGTAAAGAAGGCTGGAGTAAGGGAGAGGACAGTGTTTCGCCTAGGACAGGTGCGTCATCTATCACAGGTGGTAATCATCACAGGTGGTAATCTATCACAGGTGGTGATCTATCACAGGTGGTAATCTATCACAGGTGGTATCTATCACAGGTGGTAATCTATCACAGGTGGGTGATCTATTCACAGGTGGTAATCTATCACAGGTGGTAATCTATCACAGGTGGTAATCTATCACAGGTGGTAATCTATCACAGGTGGTAATCTATCACAGGTGTAATCTATCACAGGTGGTAATCTATCACAGGTGGTCTATCTATCACAGGTGGTAATCTATCACAGGTGGTTAATCTATCACAGTGGTCTCATCATCACAGGTGGTAATCTATCACAGGTGGTAAATCTACAAGGTGGTCATCTATCACAGGTGGTAATCTATCACAGGTGGTAATCTAATCACAGGTGGTAATCCTACACAGGTGGTAATCTATACCAGGTGGTCATCTATCTACAGGTGGTTAATCTATCCACAGTGGTAATCTATCACAGGTGGTTAATCCATCACAGGTGGTAATCTTTCAACTTCACCGCATCAAAGGGACGATGGACGGGGGCATGTACCGTCAATCTTGGTTTGAGAACCTCCTTGTCCCTCAGCCAGGGCATTGAAAATGGGTCGTGAATGGGTATTCCAGCATGACAATGACCCCCAAAACACACGGCACAAGGCAACAAAGGAGGGCTCAAGAAGAAGCAAGCACATTAAAGTCTTGGAGTGGCCTAAGCAGTCTCAGACCTTAATCCCATAGAAAATCTGTGGTGGGAGATTGAAGGTTCGAGTTGCCAAACGTCAGCCTCGAAACCTTTGAATGACTTGGGGAGAGATCATGCAAAGCGGAGGTAGGACAAAAATCGCTCCTGAGATGTGTGCAAAACCGGTTGGCCAACTACAAGAAACGTCTGACCTCTGTGGATTGCCAACCAAGGGTTTGCACACCAAGTACTAAGTAAGTTTTGCAAAGGGGTCAAATACTTATTTCCCTCATTAAAAATGCAAATCAAATTTACCACATTCTTCATATCTCGGAATAAGAAGCGGTCTGCTAAATAAACAATATATATGTCTCAATATAATAGTATTATATAATTATATACATTTTAAATAAACTTTGAAAATAAAATATTTCTCAACTGCGATACCCCCTCCAGTCAGAGATGCGAGTGGTCTTTTAGGAATCTTAAAGCGTGACTTAATTAAATGGGCGGAAGGCAACAGCAACCACCTCCCTAGGGTTTGCCCAAAAGC
>JAGTTL010002226.1:0-10005 GCA_036851935.1 Coregonus suidteri | reverse complement strand
TGTGTGTGTTTGTGTGTTGTGTGTGTGTGCATGCGTGCAGTTGTTGGAGGTGGGTATTGGAAATGTGTGTGTAGATCGGTTTTTGTGGTGTGGTTTGGGGAGGAAATGGCGGCAGACTGGTAGTATTGTCTTGGTAGTGTGTGTGTGTGTTGTGTTGTGTGTTGTGTGTGTGTGTGTGTTTGTGTGTGTGTTGTGTGTGTGTGCGTTGCATGCTATGCGATGTGAGGGTTGGGGTATTGACAATGTGTGTGTAGATAGTTTTTGTGCGTGTGTTTGGGGAGGAAATGGCGCAATGTGTGTGGTAGAATTGGCTTTAGGTGTGTGTACTTGCATTTGTTTGAACATGCAATTGCATTTGTACTTGTGTGTGTCCATTGGCCACATGAAGTGGCAGTAGCGCCAGCAGCAGTGTCAGCTTCCCCCCTCCCCCTATCCTTTCTGAATGGAACAACGTCATGAATCGTCTACTGAGACAAGATGGTGTCTGTGTGTGGAGGGAATTTGAGACAGGGTGGTCTAATGTGCTGCCATTACTCATTGCACTCGGATGACATTTAATGAGCGTGAGAGTGGGCCAAGTCTGCATGTATGAATCGGGGACATGTGTAGTGGTGTGTGTGTAGTGTGAGACACATGCTGTGTGTGTGTGCATGAGTGGGTGTGTGGTGTGTGGTGTGTGTGTGCTCTGCTGCTGGTAACCTCTTCCCTACTTGTCCCCGACGGACCCACTCACTGCTGAGGAGGAGAAACACTGCAATCCTTTCACACCCCTCCTTTATCCCTCTCTTCTCTTGTTTCTCTCTCCACTGCCTCTGCTGCTTCTTGCAGCTCACTTCTATTCTTCACTAATTTCATTCCTCTCTGTTTTCAGGCCATGATCCTCTTTCTTTCGTTTCTACCTCTTTTCAGGTCGTTTTTGCACCCTCAAGACAGCCAACTTTCTCTCTCTCTCTCTCTCCTCTCTTCCAATTTTGTCTTCTTCTCCCATCTCTCTCTCTCTCTCTCTCTCTCTCTCTCTCTACTCAGTCTCTCTCTCTAGCTCTCTCTCCTCCTCTCTCTCTCTCTCTCTCTCTCTCTCTCTCTCTCTCTCTCTTTTCTCTCGCTCATCGCTCTCGCTCGCTCAATCGCTCTCTGTTTCTCATTCCCCTCTTCTGTGGCTGTGGGTTTGCTGACGCGGCATCTCTCCCAGGGATGAATGGAAACATGGTGTGATAGAGATGGATGATTGATGCACAGGTTCAGCAAGAGAGAGAGGGAAGAGAGATTGAGAGATAAGGAGAGAGAGACTGAGAGAGATAAACTGAGAGAGCAGGAGAGAGAGTGAGGTAGAGAGGGGATAGAGCGCGTCAGGGATGATGGGAAGATAAAAAGAGACAGAGAGACGGAGGGGTAGAGAAAAGGAGAGACAAAGGAGGTGAAAGTAGAGGATCAGAAATGTAGGGATAGAGTGAAAGAAGGGTAGTGAATGGAAACACAGAGAGTGGCTGAAGGTGAAATGTGTGGAATCTGAAGAGAGAGAGAGAGAGAGAGAGAGAGAGAGAGAGAGAGGAGAGAGAGAGAGAGAGAGAGAGGAGAGAGAGAGAGAGAGAGAGAGAGAGAGAGAGAGAAGAGAGATAGAGAGAGAGAGAGAGAGAGAGAGAGAGATTTAGAGAGAGAGAGAGAGAGAGATGAGACGAGATGAGAGAGAGCGAGAGAGAGATAGATAGTTGTAGATAGGTAGCTAGATAGATAGATAGATAGATAGATAGATAGATAGATAGATAGATAGATAGATAGATAGATAGATAGATAGATAGATAGATAGATGCAGAGATAGAATGGCTGTATTGTATGACAGGTAGAGGATGAGGAGAAGGAGAAGGAAAGAGGGAGGGACAGAGAAAAGAAGAGGAGAAGGGGATGAGGCGTAGTAGCCATAGAGATAAGAGTGTATCAGTGATAAATACTGTATACTCAGGCTTACTGAGGAGAGGGAGAAAGAAAGAGGGACGGAATAAGGGAAAGAGAAAAGGTGGAGGGAAGTAGAGGACAGCAGGACTTGATGAGGTTGTGGGGATACAGGGGGAGAGAAAGGCTAGTGCTGTGTTTGTGTATGTGGGGGTTTCTTGCTAACCAAATGATCTGCTATCAGACTCCCTTCCTCCCTCCCTCCCTTTCCCTGTAGATATGTGTGATACGTTTGTAGAGTTGTTGCTATAGCTGTTTGTGTCTAGCAGTCGGTGTTACATATAAGATATATAAGCTATAATACAGGAAAGGGTGTGTGTTATGTTGCTGACTGTAGCTCAGTGAAGCAGTGGCAGCCAACAGCAGCTCCAGTATGAGGAGCTCCTCTGTTTGCTCACTCTCCTCTCCTGGCAGGACAACTGTCTCTGATCTCCCATCATCCCCATTTCACACACACATGCACACACGCACGCACGCACGGAAGCACACACGCACGCACACACACACGCAAGTATGCATGCACACACACACACACACACATACACATGCATATACACACACATACACACACACACACAGGTAAACCTTAATGGACACACATAGATACACACACACGCGCAAGTGTGCGCACACGCATTCACACAGACACGCAGGCACACGCACACACATCATCATCACTCCACAACATAAAGCTAAGGGAGTGAAGGAGTAGGGTGGAGAGAGAGACAAAGAGACAGAGACTGAGAGAACTGAGAGACAGAGAGACAGAGAGACAGAGAGACTGAGAGACAGAGAGAGAGAGAGACAGAGAAAGAAAGACAGAGAGAGAGAGACTGAGAGAGAGAGACTGAGACAGAGAGACAGAGAGACTGAGAGACTGAGAGACTGAGAGACTGAGAGACAGAGAGAGACTGAGAGAGAGACTGAGAGAGAGAGAGACTGAGAGACTGAGAGACAGAGAGACTGAGAGACAGAAAGACTGAGAGACTGAGAGACAGAGAGACTGAGAGACAGAAAGACTGAGAGACAGAGAGAGAGAGAGACAGAGAGACTGAGTGACAGGGATTGCAACATCCACCCCCTCCTTCTCTCTCTCTCTCCCCTCTCTCTCCCTCTGTCTTCCCTTGCTTTTAACTCTGTCATGTTGCTATATATAGCGTTGTGAGGAAGGAGGAAGGAGAGATTCATAATTGAAGGTTCTTGGCAGCATGGATCAGAGCACTGGCCACATTAATAAGCAGAGTGTGTGTGTGCAACACAACACCAGCACAAAATGTGCAGACTGGGAACTTGACACACTTCACAATGGGGACAACACACACAAACGCACACGCACACACACACGCACACACGCATGCACGCACACAAACACACACCAACACACACGCACACACACACGCACACATACGCACCACAGTGCAGTGCAGAAACATCAAAGAAGCAGGTAGGAGTGAGTCCATTCAGTCCTGCTGAGAAGACACTCTCCACTCATTCATCTCCATTAGAGGGCAAAAACACATGATGCACAACCAGGAAACACACACACACACATATCCACTCTCCCTGCTAATCACTCTCTGACTCTGTCCCTCTGTCCCTCTGTCGCTTTCTCTCTCTCTCCTCTCTCTCTCTCTCTCTTCTTCTCTCTCTCTCTCTCTCTCTCTCTCTCTCTCTCTCTCACACACACCACACACACACAAACACACACACACAATGTGATATAGGACTCACACACACTCCTTTTCCTCTGTTTTATTCTCAATGGTTCCTCTTGAGGTTTCTTCCTAAAGGGAGTTTATCATTGCTACTGCTTCCAACTGGGGGTCTGAGCCAGCTAGCACTTTGTGACATATGTTTCTGTGAATATCTCTTGTCCATCATTTTATTGATTTATTGATTGTTTGTTTGATTGGTTGATTGAAATCTCCATATCTCTCTTTCTCGTCTTGATGATGCTAGTCTATCCAACCTTACAGTTAGCTACAGTGAGGGAAAAAAGTATTTGATCCCCTGCTGATTTTGTACGTTTGCCCACTGACAAAGAAATGATTAGTCTATAATTGTAATGGTAGGTTTATTTGAACAGTGAGAGACAGAATAACAACAAAAAAATCCAGAAAAACGCATGTCAAAAATGTTATAAATTGATTTGCATTTTAATGAGGGAAATAAGTATTTGACCCCCTCTCAATCAGAAAGATTTCTGGCTCCCAGGTGTCTTTTATACAGGTAACGAACTGAGATTAGGAGCACACTCCTAATCTCAGCTTGTTACCTGTATAAAAGACACCTGTCCACAGAAGCAATCAAATCAATCAGATTCCAAACTCTCCACCATGGCCAAGACCAAAGAGCTCTCCAACGATGTCAGGGACAAGATTGTAGACCTACACAAGGCTGGAATGGGCTACAAGACCATCGCCAAGCAGCTTGGTGAGAAGGTGACAACAGTTGGTGCAATTATTCGCAAATGGAAGAAACACAAAATAACTGTCAATCTCCCTCGGCCTGGGGCTCCATGCAAGATCTCACCTCGTGGAGTTGCAATGATCATGAGAACGGTGAGGAATCAGCCCAGAACTACACGGGAGGATCTTGTCAATGATCTCAAGGCAGCTGGCGACCATAGTCACCAAGAAAAACAATTGGTAACACACTACGCCGTGAAGGACTGAAATCCTGCAGCGCCCCGCAAGGTCCCCCCTGCTCAAGAAAACACATATACATTGGCCCGTCTGAAGTTTGTCAATGAACATCTGAATGATTCAGAGGAGAACTGGGTGAAAGTGTAGTGGTCAGATGAGACCAAAATCGAGCTCTTTGGCAGTAACTCAACTCGCCCTGTTTGGAGGAGGAGGAATGCTGCCTATGACCCCAAGAACACCATCCCCACCGTCAAACATGGAGGTGGAAACATTATGCATTGGGGTGTTTTTCTGCTAAGGGGACAGGACAACTTCACTGCATCAAAGGGACGATGGACGGGGCCATGTACCGCCAAATCTTGGGTGAGAACCTCCTTCCCTCAGCCAGGGCATTGAAAATGGGTCGTGGATGGGTATTCCAGCATGACAATGACTCAAAAACACACGGCCAAGGCAACAAAGGAGTGGCTCAAGAAGAAGCACATTAAGGTCCTGGAGTGGCCTAGCCAGTCTCCAGACCTTAATCCCATAGAAAATCTGTGGATGGAGCTGAAGGTTTGAGTTGCCAAACGTCAGCCTCGAAACCTTAATGACTTGGAGAAGATCTGCAAAGAGGAGTGGGACAAAATCCCTCCTGAGATGTGTGCAAACCTGGTGGCCAACTACAAGAAACGTCTGACCTCTGTGATTGCCAACAAGGGTTTTGCCACCAAGTTCTAAGTCATGTTTTGCAGAGGGGTCAAATACTTATTTCCCTAATTAAAATGCAAATCAATAAATAACATATTTGACATGCGTTTTTCTGGATTTTTTTGTTGTTATTCTGTCTCTCACTGTTCAAATAAACCTACCATTAAAATTATAGACTGATCATGTCTTTGTCAGTGGGCAAACATACAAAATCAGCAGGGGATCAAATACTTTTTTCCCCCACTGTATGTTACCTACACAGGAACATTATAGTGGAGAAGAGTGAGCCCAGTGGTAGAGAGAGTCAAGGGTGAAGGTATATATATCCACGTCCTGAGGACCTTTTCAAACATCCGATATCGATGGCTTTTCTTGTGACCAGCCTGGAAAAGCGAGAGAGAGTGAAAAGAGAGAGTGAAAGAGAGCGCGAGAGACAGACAAACAGCATGAGATACAATTAACTACCAGTGAGTTGATGAGTTCATGTGGCAGCAACCCCTACTCCCTTTTCTCTAGTTCTCTACTTCTCTTGTTTCTCTCTCTCTCTCTCTCTCTCTCTCTCTCTCTCTCTCTCTCTCTCTCTCTCTCTCTCTCTCTCTCTCTCTCTCTCTCTCTCTCTCTCTCTCTCTCTCTCTCTCTCTCTCTCTCTCTCTCTCTCTCTCTCTCTCTCTCACTCTTTATAGCCCTTAGTCCTTCTGTATATAGAGCCAAACGTTGATGTCACATTGAATCATACTCACTGCTTAGGCCTCTTCCCTGCACTGGCCATAACAATGACTATGTGTGAGTGTGTGTGTGTGTGTGTGTGTGTGTGTGTATGTGCCAGCAGCAGTTATTCATATGTTTAAATATACAACATGGTTAGTAATAGGCCCATGTGTCATCGCTCTGTGTGTGTGACATCATTCTGTGTGCGTGTGTTTGTGTGTGCGTGCACATATGTTTCTGTGTATGTGTGCACGTACACGTGTGTGTGTGTATGCATCCTCTGTTTGTGTGTGTCAGTGTGTATCAACATGCAGCGGGCTGTGTGTGAGTAACTGTGTAATGACAGCCCATTAGAACCATGCCTGGTGTACGTCTGACTGACTCACTCACACTGGGCCCTGCAGCATTGCATTACGTTACACACACATCGACACACACACATTTCACCACAGGCCCCATCAGGCATCAGGGAACAGCTGTCTGACCCTGTGTGTGGATGTGTGTGTGTGTGTTCACGCCTGAGTGTGTGTACATACTATATATATCAAGGGTGGCTGTACAGCTGGTTTTCTTACCACCAAAGGTGTAGTCTGTCCTAATCCCCATCACCTTCGTGTATTTGTGCGTAATGCACGTTAACACAGTTATTGCAATGTTAATGTTTACAATGCATCTGTTGGTCTCGACCTGCTCTAGATCTCAGCCCATTCAGGAAACACTATACTGTGCGTAGGGGAGGTGTTAGCTGTGGCTGTAGTATCATGTCCAATAAATCATCAAGAGCTTTTCTCAACTGTATGTATTCGATCATGTGGTTATGATGGGCCAATAGCTACTGTATATCATTGTTCTTTTTGACTGGGAGTTTTAATTGTCTACTCAATATGATATTTATGATATTCAAATATGTTATTATGATATACACACGTTTGTTATAAATGTTATAACATTCGGGAATAACTGAGTCAGTTAAGTATCAGATTGCTGGCGCCTTGTCCTCTTCCTGTCCGCTCTGTCTGTCCTCTCCTCCCTGGTTTCTTCCTGTCCTCTCTGTCTGTCCTCTCCTCCCTGGTTTCTTCCTGTCCTCTCTGTCTGTCCTCTCCTCCCTGGTTTCTTCCTGTCCTCTCTGTCTGCCCTCTCCTCCCTGGTTTCTTCCTGTCCTCTCTGTCTGTCCTCTCCTCCCTGGTTTCTTCCTGTCCTCTCTGTCTGACCTCTCTGTCCTCCCCTCCCTGGTTTCTTCCTTGACTGTGCTCTCTTACTCCGTTTGAGTGGTTGATCCTGGCCACCATCTGTGCTAACTGTATCGTCCTGGCTCTGGAGCAACATCTGCCTGATGGAGACAAGACTCCTCTATCTGAACGTCTGGTACGTCACACACACACTGGATACACACGTGAGCAGGCTCACACACACACACACACAAACACACATACGTGAATTTGTCACACACACATACGTACACACACCCACGTACAAATCCATACACACACACATACAAATTTGTGCACGCACACGCCTGCATGAATGCACACAAATACTAACACACACCACAGACACACACATGAATGCGTGCACACACATCACATACAAATGTGTCCACACACATGTACATATACCAATCTCACACCCATACTGTAAGCGTACATGCTGTACTCTACAGGTATATATGCATGGGTCAATGATCACGTTTCTTTGTGTATACATTAGTGTTACGTTGTATAATGTAATGTGTGAACACCACACCTTCCCCCCTGGATGAATACTATTCAATTCAGATCAGTTCCCTTCACTGATCCTGCTCCTTTCATCTTTCTATCCTCTCAGCCACCATAGAGTCTTACTTTGTACTGTCTAATATCTTGGATTATGTCATATATATTGTGTCAGGTAACTTAGTGGTTAAGAGCGTTGTGCCAGTAACCGAAAGGTCGCTGGTTCTAATCCCCGAGCCGACTAGGTGAAAAATCTGTCGATGTGCCCTTGAGCAAGGCACTTAACCCTAATTGCTCATGTAAGTCGCTCTGGATAAGAGCGTCTGCTAAATGACTAAAATGTAAAAATGTCAAATGTGTTTTTAAAGGGGCAATCTGCGGTTGGTACATACATTTTTGGACTTTGTACCCATTGTTCTTGAAGAATATAACTTTACATACCCAATCGGAACCCAAAAGAATAATATAAGCTTGTTTTACTCCATTGTTTGTAAACAATGTACTTCTTTTTAAAAAAAACATGGTTTAAACTGCAGATTGTCCCTTTAAGTTGAACTGGGTCAAATCTGAGCCCTCTTCTATTCCCCCCCCCCCCCCCCCCCCCCCCCACCACCCCACTCCCCTCTTCTGTCCTGTCCCCCTCTCTCTCTCCCTCTCTCATCTCTCCCCTCTCGGATCTCTCTCTCTGTCTCTCTCTGTCTCTCTCTCTCTCTCCTCTCTTTCTCTCTCTCTCTCTCCTCTCTCTCTTTCTCTCCTCCTCTCTCTCTCTCCCTCTCTCTCTCTCCCTCTCTCTCTCTCTCTCTCTCTCCTTTAGGATGACACTGAGCCCTACTTCATAGGGATCTTCTGTTTTGAGTCAGGCATTAAGATCCTGGCTCTAGGATTTGCCTTCCATAAGAACTCCTACATAAGGAACGGATGGAATGCCATGGACTTCGTAGTAGTATGCACAGGGTGAGTTTTGAGAAACACACACACACACCCACGCACACACACCCACACATACGCAGATACACACTTGAACATGAGTGCACACCTGTGTATACACAAATGCCAGTAGAGGCAGTTCGCCCGCACGCATGCACGCAAACACGCTACACACACACTCATTCACTGAAACAAACACACCAAGAAGCACCATATTGTAAACAAAGACGTTCACACCGACAAACAGATCATGTGATCACATGCTAGAAAGAGCGAGGGGGCATATGTCTGATATGTGTATATATGTATGTATGATTGTATGTACTGTATGTATGTATGTAGGTCTGTACAGTGCATTCGAGTCTCATAGCAAAGGGTCTGAATACTTATGTAAATGTAATATTCCGTTTTTTTATTTTGAATACATTTGCAAAATGTCTAAAAACCTGTTTTTGCTTTGTCATTATGGGGTATTGTGTGTAGATTGATGAGGAAAAAAACAATTTAATCAATTTTAGAATAAGGCTGTAACGTAACAAAATGTGGAAAAAGACAAAGGGTCTGAATACTTTCTGAATGCACCGTATGTATATACAGTGGGGAGAACAAGTATTTGATACACTGCTGATTTTGCAGGTTTTCCTACTTACAAAGCATGTAGAGGTCTGTATTTTTGATCATATGTACACTTCAACTGTGAGAGACGGAATCTAAAACAAAAATCCAGAAAATCACATTGTATGATTTTTAAGTAATTAATTTGCATTTTATTGCATGACATAAGTATTTGATACATCAGAAAAGCAGAACTTAATATTTGGTACATAAACCTTTGTTTGCAATTACAGAGATCATACGTTTCCTGTAGGTCTTGACTGCAGCAGGGATTTTGGCCCACTCCTCCATACAGACCTTCTCCAGATCCTTCAGTTTCGGGGCTGTCGTCTGGGCAATACGGACTTTCAGCTCCCTCCAAAGATTTTCTATTGGGTTCAGGTCTGGAGACTGCTAGGGGCCACTCCAGGGACCTGATATGCTTCTTACGGAGCCACGCCTTAGTTGACCCTGGCTGTGTTTGTCGTGTCGGTGTCATGCTGGAAAGACCCAGCCAAACGACCCATCATTCAATGCTCTTACTGAGGGAAGGAGGTTGTTTGGCCAAGATCTCGCGATAACATGGCCCCATCCCTCCTCCCCTCAATACGGGTGCAGTGTTCCTGTCACTTTGGCAGGCAAAAGCATCCCAAAAGGAATGATGTTTCCACCTTACATGCCTTCCCGGTTTGGGGATGGTGGTGGTCGGGGTGTGTACTGCATCCTTCTTCTTCCTCCAAACACGGTGAGTGAGTTTAGACCAAAAAGCTTATATTTATGTC
>JAGTTL010002225.1:0-10006 GCA_036851935.1 Coregonus suidteri | reverse complement strand
TCTACAGGCGGGAACAGCCCCAGGATGTTAAATGTGCATCGTAAAAGTTTTGAGGGTTTTTAGGGCAAGCAGAATTTTCCCTCAGCCCCCGAGGTTAAAGGGCGCGTTCGCCTTCTTCACCCCACGTCTGTGGTGGACCTTTTCAGATTGCATGATGTTACGCCGAGGAACTTCAAGCTTTCCACCTGTCCATGCGGCCCCCGTTATTGGTAGGGGCGTGCCCCTCTGCTGTTTCTGAAGCCAACGCTTTTTCATTTGGTTGACTTGAGGGAGAGGTATTTTCCTGGCCCACTCTCCCGGGCCCTGCCTCCCCCCCTGTAGGCGTCTCGCATTGTTGGTAATCGGGCCAAATATTTTTGTGTGTCTGCAAACTTGATGATTGTTGGAGGCGTGCATGGCCCGCACAGGGGTAACAGGGAGTACAGGAGGGGCTAGCACGCACCTTGTGTGGCCCCTGTTTTGAGGATCAGTAAAGTGGAGATTTTTTCCTACCTACACCACGGGGGGGAGGCCCGAAAGGAACCCAGACCCATACGATTAGTCAATGAACAGCATTTGCGAGGTAAAACACAAAGGAATGTAAATCTCCCTCGGCTGAGGCCCATGCAGATCTCCCTCGGGGATTTGAAATGTCATGAGAACGGTAGGAATCACCCAGAACTACAGGGAGGACCATAGTCCCCAAGAAAAAATTGGGTAACACACTCCCATAAGGGACTGAAATCCTGCAGCGCCTAAAGGGTCCCCCTGCTCAGGAAAGACAAAACAGGCCTGTCTAAATTTTGCAATTAACATCTGAATGATTCAAGGAGAAGGGTGAAAGGGTTTGGTCAGAAAAACCAAAATTGAGTTTTTTGGCATAAACTCACTGCTGTGTTTGGAGGGGAAATCTGCCTATGACCCAAGAACACCACCCCCCGTCAAAATGGAGGGGGAAAA
Organism: Coregonus suidteri; assembly: GCA_036851935.1. Taxonomy (NCBI): domain Eukaryota; kingdom Metazoa; phylum Chordata; class Actinopteri; order Salmoniformes; family Salmonidae; genus Coregonus; species Coregonus suidteri. The sequence continues at coordinate 9,067 of JAGTTL010002225.1, read as the reverse complement.
CTTGCTTTGGGGTGTTTTTTCTTTTTTTAAAGGGGCAGGACAACTTTCCCCCATCAAAGGACTGGACGCCCATGTCCGTCAAACTTGGGGAGAAAACTCCTTCCCCCAGTCAGGGTTTTAAAATGGGGTTGGGGGTGGGTAATCCAAATGACAAACCCAAAAAACAAAGGCCAAAGGGAAAAAAGGGTGGCCAAGAAGAAGCCCTTTAGGTCCTGGATGGCCTACCAGTCTCCGACCTTAAACCCCTAAAATCTGTGAGGGAGCTGAAGGTTTGAGTTGCCAAAAATCAGGGTGAAAACCTTAAGACTTTGGAAAAGATCTGCAAAAAGGGGGTGGGCCCCAAATCCTCCAGATGTGTGCAAAAATGGTGGCCAACTACAGAAACCCTCTGACCTTGATTCCCAACAAGGTTTTGCCCCCAAGTACTAAGTCATTTTTTGCAATGGGTCAAGTTTTTTTCCCTCATTAAAGGAAAAATCAATTCATAATTTTTGACGGGTTTTTTCTGTTTTTGTTGTTGTTATTCTGTCTCTCCTGTCAATAAACCTACCATTAAAATTAAAAACTGATCATTCTTTTTCAGGGGGAAAACTACAAATCAGCAGGGATCAAAATTTTTTTTTCCCCCCTTAGGTCCCCGTTAATTCAATTTATTTTTCAAAAGAAACTCATGAAAAAGAACGCAGTCAGAGAAGAGAGGGGGAGAGAGAGGTTGTGTGTGCGTGCTTTTGGGCGGCGGCGTGTTTTTAAAAATGAGGATAATTTTTTTTCATCATTTTTTTCTTCTTTCATCTTATCAAAACAAATGTGACACCATACCATGAGGTCTCATGTCTGAAATTTTGTTTGAAGGGCCTGGTCACTACAGGTAAGTGCCTGAGCCCCAAAAATGGAATCTGTTTTGCATCAATGCGGGATTTATTTTACGGCCGTGTCACATCTTGTCTTTGTCTTTTATAAATCAAAAAACATAGTTCATGATACAGGGGTGTGGTATTTCTTGATAATAGCAATCACTGGCCCTTCTATTCCCTAACATCAAAGGGAGTAAAGGGAAATTAAGGGAAAACTTCATGAAAACAAAAATCTGGAATGGAAATTGACATACCCCGCTGTGCAGATGAAGTTGGAAAATGATGGGTCTCATCATGCTACCCCTGTTTTTGAAGTTGCTCACTCCATAAAATGCCTAAAGAAATATGGAAATTTAAAAATCAGGTTTGTCTTTTAGTCACAAAAGGGGGTTTATTGGTATGGCTACTCAAAACCAGCAATTGAAAATAGGTCTAAAAACATTTCCCAACCCCATAAAAAGAAAGTGCAGTTTAGCGGGATCAGAGTTATGATTTAGGACCTGCGAACCGGGGAGGGGGGAAAGGGTGTTTGTATGGGTGGCTTTTTTTTTTTTTGGGGACACATCAACTCAGCTGCAGGGAAAAGCACAACCTTTTTTTTAAAACTTTCAAGGTAAAGAGCTGTATAATGGGTTTGGCTAGGGATGCTGTTTGACTTAACATGAAAAAAAACTAGAGTTTTTAACCCCGTGCTAACTGTGCGTAGCGGCAGCTAATTTTTGTTGAATTTGTTTTAGAATGTTTGTCCCCCTTTATTGAGGTGAAACGCTACCCCCAACAAGGTTATTATGACCGGGTCAATTTCCAAAATTTAATTTTAAAAGTTTTTTAACCGCCCTTTTACCCCCCCTTCCTTTGCCTCACCCAGGTTTAGCTGAAATTTTCCCGTTAAGGGGAATTTTGGGGAAATGGAGGTGGAACAACAAAAAATGGTAAAGGATGGTTTTACATCATGATTGGGAGATGGGACGAGGGCCCTGTAAGGGTTCTCACGTCTGCAACATTTGAATGCTTGGTCAAGTGCCCGAAAACCAAAAAGGAAAAATGTTTATGATGAAATCAAAAGTGGGCTTATGGGTTTCATCATTAGGTGTCCATCAGGGTTGGGAGACGGGAACAGAACCCAAAACTGGAAAATAAGACATTTTTCAAAGGAAAAGAACCTAACGGAACAAACCCCCCTTGGAAAGAGGAAAACCCATTGGGGGAATGCTATTCATTATTACAGCTCAGCATTCACACCCTAGTGCCCTAAACCCCCTCCTAAACAAGGGGCCCGGGGCTAAAAAACCCCCCCTCGCAAATGGATCCGACTTCCCGACGGGGCCCCCCCCAGGTGTAAGGGGAGGTAAAAAACATCTGCACGCTAATCCTCACATGGGGGCCCCCCCAGGGGGGCTACCAGTCCCCCCCGTACTCCCCGTTCACCCCCGATGCAGGCCAGGCACGCCCAACCCCATTTAAATTTTTCCGAGACACAACAGGGTAGGCCATCACGACACATGGACGCCATAGAGAGGAGTCAGAGACCCCGGGCCCCTGGTGCCAGGGTAAAAACCCTCCCCCAACGTGATAAACAAATAAAGATTGTAGACTACAGGGAAAAAAAAAAGGGCTGAGCACGCCCCCATTCTCATCGATGGGGCTGTGGTGGAAAAAGGTTTAGAGCTTCAATTTTCCTTGGGGTCCCCATCACCCAAAAAATTCATGGGCCAAAAAAACCAAACATCTGAAAAGGGCCCACAAAACCTATTCCCCTCAGGGACGAAAGATTTGGTGGTCCTCAGATTCTAAAAAATTTTACGCTGCACCATCGAGAGCATCCTAATGGTTGCAACAGCCGGTTGGGAACTGCTCGGCCCCGACCCAACACACTCAGTGGGGGGCTACCCGTACATCACTGGGGCCCCAAACTTTCCCCCATCCAGGAAATCATACCAGGGGTTCAGAGGAAGGCCTAAAATTGTCAAAGCTCCGCAACCCTATCATAGATTGTTCTCTCTGCTAACCACGGGAAGCGGGACCGGGAAAGCTAAGTCTACATCCAAAAAACTTTTTAACATTCTACTCCCAGCCAAGACTCCCGAAAATAAATCATGGCACCCGGGCTATTTTTTTGTCCCCCCACCCCACTCAACTTGTTACTGCTACTCAAAAAATAAAATTTTAGGGATAATTCTGTGGACCCAATTTAGATAAGCATGCCATAGCTGTTCAGCACTTTAATCCCCCTCCTCTATCCGCACTGATTTCTGAAGTATTGAGAGCTAAAAAACCCAAAGAACAATAAAACCCGTACTTTTTTTGGGGGTTTGACCGTTTAAACTTATTTGCTGGGGGAAAAAGTGGAACGGAACTAAAATAAAACTAAACGTTTCTTGCCTCTGTATTTTTTTTTTCCTTTTGAAGAAAGACTGTAGCTTATACTGGGTTTGTTTTATGCCTGGGTGCTATTCTTTTTGCCTGGCTGGCTTTTTTAAAGGCAGGACATAGATAAGTTAGCTCCCAGCACAAGCTAATATTGGGTTTTGCCCACAAATCTTAAAACAGGGGTTTGCTAATACTAGCTGGGAGCTCATAACCTAACTTAGTTAACATTAGTTGCTACCACCAGAGGGCCCAGTTTATTTTAGAAACAGATCGCAAATTAAGTTGCCCAAATTAGCTCGTAATTTACTAGCAAAACACCAAAAAATCACAGTCCTTTAAAATCCATACTAGCTAAAAGATGGCCAATCTTTTTCAGGTTTTTGTCTTTTCGTTGGTCCGACGGCCCCTCAGGGCACGGTTCATTTTGTTTTGTAACGTATCGGGAGCATTGCTACCCGGGGCAGATAAATATTTTTGTACATTTTGTATCCAACTTTTTGATTTTAAGGTACATCTACATTCTCATCAAAACGTTGGTAAAGGTAATTTCTTTTTCCGGGTAAAATATATTTTTTTAAACTTTTTAATGATTGGATTTTTTTCAAAAAAATGTTTTAAAAATTATTTTTTGAAAATTTTTTTTGCATAAAAATAACCTTTTTAAATAGTTGTACCCCCAAAAAAGCCTTTTCATTATAATTTTAAGTTTTTTTTTTTTTTTTTTTTGTTTTTTTCAGTACATAATTGTTGATTCTCTTTTTCTACATGAAGAAAAATAACAAAACTTTTTTAAACTAATCCAATCGTTATTAAAATTTTTTACACTGCCCCTGACGTCATTTGATGTGGTTGGGGTGAAAAAAAACATTTCAATGGGATATCCTAAGGGACTAATGTGGTTAAAAAATGCTTGTAACTTTCCCGGGGTTTTCCAAAAACCCCCAGTTGGAAGAGTCCTGGAAACGGAGGAATAAGTGGGAACCCGGGAAATTTTTCATTTTTTCTAAAAATCTCTGATTTTGGAATTTTTCCCGGGAATTGTGAACCAACTTGCAGGCCCGTTTGGGGCCTGAAACGATCAGGAAAAATCCCCCTGTATTAAGGTAAAGATTTTACCCAAAAATAAAATTGTAATGTTTGTCAAAAAGAGTATATTATTGTAGGATCTTTTACTATTTTTTTCCTAAATTTTTTCCCCTTTATTTGTCAGACCATGTCCTTTCCTACAAATATAGTCATGATGGTGACTCTACAATTCACTCGAAAAGCAAGGCACATTGGGAAATATTTTGGAGGTGATGCTTAGTGGGACGTTTTTTTCGTTAGTTATTTTTTGCCCCCCCGTCAGGAAGTCTTTTCCCATTTTATGTGGTCTAGGTAGAGGAGTTTTTGCACTTCAAGGACACATGCCTTTCACTCGGGGGGGTCCCTATGAAGACAAAACGAAATTACCTTTTTAAACCACATTTTTTACCAATAAGATAACATACAGGCTATCTGAGTTATGAAATGTGTACAACTAAATAAAAGGGCATATACATAGGTACCACCCCAAGTGACCAAGTGTTGTTACCCATTTAAGGACAAAGTTAAAGCTTTTTTCTTAAGAGTGCTACCTGTCACTGGGGGCACACACCAAAGTGTAGCACCACAGCTAAGACACAGGGTCCTGGGTAGAGCCACCTCTTAACACAACCCATCTGTCTACCCCCACGAATGGATCCGGGCCACCTCCTCCTCATGGTTTTTTTTTTTTTTTTTTAGAACCTTCAAACTCAACTCTATACCAGTTCCATCCCTTTTTTTTCATTGTTCCCCTCTAATAAGGGACTGACTTAGACCTGGGACACTCAGGTGTGTTGCAATTAATTATACGGCGTTAAAAACAGAAAACCAGCAGGCTCCGGACCTTCGTAAGTGTAAGAGTTTGATTAACCATGTGCTAAGAAGACAACAGTGTCCCAATAAATGCAACCACAGCCTTTGTTTCAATCACAAAAACCAGGAGAGCCAACCCTCTGTCCAGTGAAAGTCCACAAAGCAATATTGCATCAAAACTGTTACATTACCTAACAGCATGGTCAAGCAAGTTTCAGTGTTTAAAATATTTTTCTGACTATCTGAAACAAACTATTGATTTAGAACCACGGGAGTTACGGCAAGTTTCAAACGAAATCAGGAGCTGCGTCCACTATTCCAGCACCATTTCAACTTCAACATTTCAACATCAACAAATCACCTATGCTTAGTCTAATACAGTGACAACCTCAAGATACCAAAAACAATTTAGTCTAATCAACATAAGTATATGATGTGGCTGTCCAAGTGTTCTGATTTCTGATTTCCTGTGTGCTGGGTGTGTGTGCGTTTGTTAAATTAGAGAAAAACCATTTTGACCTCACCCTACTTGTAGAGAAACGCCATATGGCCATTCATCCCCCACTTTAATATGACTCCGGTCATACAGTAAACGTTATATATTTTGTGTGTCCTAGGGCTACCTACCTTAAAATGCTTTGCTCGGTAGCCTAACTTCCTTTCATGGGTCAACGTTGCTAGTTAACATTAGCCTTTCACATCTAGCTACAGTGTTGAACTTTTTTTCGCATCAGCGCCAGGCCAGAGGCATAAATATATTAATTTATGTTTGGATCAGCAGAGATCGCCGTTATAAGATAATTTTTGCCATTACAAAGAAATTAAGTGAATCACAAATCGAATTCCCTATCTCCATCCATGGCTAATTTAAGCACAACAAGAATGTCCACACTTCAAGTTAGTTGTTCTGTCAATGACGTATTGCTCCATCGATTGTTATGGTGATTTCGCGTGAAGCCATAATCAAAAATGGCTTCTTCTCTTCACATTTTTTTTTTTTTTGTGCGCCAGGACCATTCACAGTTGAGCTCACTCAGTTTAGCACAATGCTGATTGGCTATTATTGTATACTTTTTTTTATCAAGGGAGACCAAATGCTCGATGGCTTCCCTTGCATTCAATGCTACGGGCGGCAACAATGTCATACTCTTTTTGACCAGACATCATCCGATAGATGGCCTACACATACAGAGACAGAAGGGTGCTGTTTCATTCGCTCAGATGCTTTCTCTGGTGAGATACATTCAGCCTCTTGCAAATTTAAGGAAAATTACGAAACACAGCGAGACAAAATACATTGTTATATATTTTTTTCTTGGTACATTTTTTGGGGAAGCCTGGCTTCCCTTGGCAGCCATGAATACACGCCACTGCACAGACTGCAACGAGGTTGACAGTGCCGATTCACACACCTCAAGAAAGACACGTGTTGAATTGTCTTCAGAGAAGGAAGGGGTTCTAGGGAAAACATGTTGAGCGTGCAAACGGATCCAGAAGGTGATTGAGAACTAAAATCACCCTTAATTGGGTGACTGGGCTGCTTCATCCTAGCTCTTTCACCTTCCCCCTCGAGCACTTTGACAAGGATAAGGTGTTGGACCACAGTTTTTGGTTCCAATGTATATGTTCCTGTCATAACACTCCAGGCTATGGATGCTAAGGGCCTGATTCAATCATATCCATATTCAATCAAATCATAGCTTCAGCCGACATCTCCGTGTCTCGGAGTTAGGGATGGGCATTCAACATCTTTTGACCTTTAGAGTACTCGCATTATTATTTTTTCTTCAAGTACTCTAATTTAAAAATCTAATTTAAGGACACAAGGCCCGCATTGGAAAGGAATATGTGCACATTGATCTATAGGCCTATGTGTGCAACAATACCCAATTGATCATATCCATTACAGATAACAAATCCTAATTGCTAAATTAACCCATTTACAGTACCAGTCAAAGGAATGAGTAGGACACCTACTCATTCCAGGGTTTTTCTTAATTTTTACTATTTTCTACATTGTAGAATAATAGTTAAGACATCAAAACTATTAAATAACACATATGGAATCATGTAGAAACCAAAAAAGTGTTAAACAGTTCTGCCTCAATTACAAAATATACACTCTTGGCATTCTCTCAACCAGCTTCACCTGGAATGCTTTTCAACAGTCTTGAATGGAGTTCCCACATCTCAATTGGGTTGAGGTCATGGGATTGTGGAGGGCCCTAGGTCCATCCTGATGCAGCACACTCCATCACTCTCCTTGTTGGTAAAATAAGCCCTTACACAGCCTGGAGGTGTGTTTGGGGTCAATTGTCTTGTTGAAAAACAAATGATAGTCCCACTAAGAAGCCCAAACTCAGATTTGATGGTGTGTCACTGCCGGAATGCTGTGGTAGCCATGCTTGTTAAGTGTGGTCCTTGAATGCTAAATAAATCACAGACATTGTCACCAGCAAAGCACCCTCAACACCATAACACCTCCTCCTCCCTGCTTTATGGTGGGAAATACACATGCAGAGATCAACCGTTCACCCACACACAGCTCTCTCACAAAGAAAGACACGGCGGTTAACCAAAAATCTCCAATTTGACTCCAGAACCAAAGGACACATTCCATCCACCGGTCTAGATGTCCATTGCTCGTGTTTCTTCTTGGCCTAAGCAAGTCTCTTCTTCTTATTGGTGTCCTTTATTAGTCGTTTCTTTGCAGCAATTCGACCATGAAGGGGGCCTCTGATTCACAACAGTTTTCCTCTGAACAGGTTGATGTTGAGATGTGTCTGGTTACTTGAACTCTGTGAAGGCATTTAATTTTATTATTATTTTCCGAGGCTTGTTACTCTAATGAACTTATCCTTTCCCTGTGGCGGTCCTTCATGAGGAGCCAGTTTTCAATCATAGTGCTTGATGGTTTTTTTTGCGACTGCACTTTGAAGAACATTTTTCAAAAACTTGATATTTTCCGTTTTTCCTCCTTTCTCATTGACTGACCTTCATGTCGTAAAGTAATGATGGACTGTCGTTTCCTCTTTGCTTATTTGAGCTGCTTCTTGCCATAATATTGGACTTGGGTCTTTTTACCAAATAGGGCTATCTTCTGTATACTACCCCCCCCCCCCCCCCCCCCCCCCCCCCTCTACTAATGTCCACAACACACTCTATCCCCCCCCCCCCCCCCCCCCCCCCCCCACCCCCCCCCCCCTGGATTTGCTCAAACGCATTAAGAAGGAAGAGAATTCCACAAATTAACTTTTAACAAGGCACACCCCATTAAATTGAAAATGCATTCCAGGTGACTATCTCATGAAGCTGGTAGAGAGAATGCCAAGAGTGTGCAAAGCTTTCATCAAGGGTGGCTTTTTGAAGAATCTCAAATATAAAATATATTTTGATTTGTTTAACACTTTTTTGGTGACTACATGATTCCATGTGGTGTTATTTTCATAGTTTTGATGTCTTCACTATTATTATACAATGTAGAAAAATAGTAAAACAAAAGAAAAACCCTTGAAAGAGTAGGTGTGTCCAATCTTTTGACTGGTAGTGTATATTCAGTCAGTAAAAAAAGCAGGTGCCGTTTAAGATTAATTTATAGAAACAGTAATATCAACTGGTTATATTAAATCGTGGAACACAATCTTCAAAAAGGCAGTAACCTCTGCAGTGGCACTTGCTTATAGAAGACTATGGCTGTTTAATGGCATAGCCTTGCTTTGTTCATTTAGCAGACTCTGTACCCCCTGTATATAGCCTCACAACTGTTATTTTACTGCTGCTCTTTAATGATTTGTTATTTATATTTTTTTGTTATCTATTTTTTACTTAACACTTTTTCTTAAAACTGCATTGTTGTTTAAGGGCTTGTAAGTAAGCATTTCACTATAAGGTCTACACCTATTGTATTCGGCGGCTTGTGGACAAATACAATTTTATTTGAAGAGCAGCTGCTCACCGATTGTGTT
>JAGTTL010002224.1:0-10009 GCA_036851935.1 Coregonus suidteri | reverse complement strand
ACGAGTTTGGGGAAACAACAGACAGAAGCTGATCTTTACTCAGTCACTCGACCATCAGATATTTAGACGGTGAGCAACATTTAAAATGAGGTATATACTCTGTATATAATCAAGCAATAAACAAAAGGTGTACTATGTTTTAATAACCTTAATCTTGTGTGTTACAGCTGAATCTCAGGTAGAAGCGTGTACAGCGTGCAAAGCCCAGGCAATTATGGATCTCCTCCGTGAGATGACCTGCTTGAATTGATTTTTTTGAAAACGACGTCCTCCTCTCTCTGTCTGTACAGCAGGCACTTTGACATTAGACGACAAACTCAAACCAACCCAAGAACAGAGGGATTGTGCATGACCTAGACCACGCCCTCCAAACCCCCCCCGAGAGCGGTCAGTATGAGTAATAGGGCACCAGACACCTATTTCAAAGTCCAGCACGGCTCCACAGACCCATAGTTCAAGTTGACAGAATGGCTTCACCTTAGACCGAGGAGAACGATTGTTCTGAAAACGACTGGATTGAAGAACATGCTCTTCTCTTAATGGATATGGTAAGGCCTTGTTTTATTATAGATATAACTAATAATAAAGTTTATAAGACCTGCTATAATTCATTTTCATTTGTCAGTTCTTCCAGCCTAATGTGAGATGTTAGGATGACAGAACATTTGAGGACACATACTGTAAATTAGCTGGCCATCTTTTCCCCTCCCTTTCTGGCTGTCCTCCCCCTTCCCTTCTAAGTTCAAGTGGGTTTATTTGTTATCATATACATGGAGTTAACAGTGCAATGAAATGCTGACTAGCAGGTTAAACACCTCTTGACAACAACAATAGAAAACAAGTCAGTAGCTAAGTTAATATAAAGAGTAATACAATAGTAATAAACCCCTGCATTCATAACTATCCTTAACATACTGTGGTGTTTCTGGGATAGAGGGTTGATATAAAAAGTCAATATAATCAGCAATACAGGAAGATTCTGAGACACAATCACTTACTATTGGTCAGCGTAGGGAACCGCCAACGGTCCTCAGGAGATATGTATTTTAGGCAGTAAGTAAAAACTGCCTTGGAGAAAAAAAAAAAAAATCTGTTGCCCCAAAAAGATAGACCATCTGTGTTATCTGTAATGTACTTATCCTCATATAGTTTACTCACTATCTCCTGGATTAATCTTTGTGTTTTCCGGTTGTGTTGAGTGGGACAATGGAACATAGTGTTTACCATTATCCTATTGTCTATTGGCTTCAAGAAGATATTCACTTTATCCATTACAACAATCTGAGCCCCCTTATCTGCTGGTTTAATCACTATTATTCTGATTGATGTTCAATGTTTCTAGAGCTTGATTTTTTTGAAAAAATGTGTACGGTTTAAGCGTGATATACAGGTCGGGTTTCTGAATTGTGAAAAGAAGCCACATCCCTACGTATAACAGTCTGTATAGTTCTGACACTGACTCAAACTGAGGGTTCCCAATGTGAGGGTTTGGAAATAGTATATGAGGAAAAATGTGTTTCATAATCAAAATGATCTAATAACTTCAATCTTTTTTTTTTTTTTATTTTATTTCATTCTTCTATGATAGAAGTGTAGATCCCTCCGGAGCTCCCGCAGTCCACCTGTTTAGGAGTTGGTATGAAAGTCAGTACTCTTTCTAGAACCATCACTCTCTGCTTGGTTGAGCCCAATGGGACATTGCTGGTCAACACCTCAAAATCGGTTGTGAAAGTAGTATGGACATATTGATGGAACAAGGTCACTAAACTGGTGGTTAGAAAGGGTAGATCCAAGAGCAGGCCTCTGCTGTCATACTAGAGGGCGTTTTCTCTGTACTGCTTGACACATGGAGACTCAATGGAGGCCACAGTGCAAAGTGCTCAAAAGTAAGGCCCAAACAATTGTTTGTCAGGCTGGGGATCTATAAAGCAGTATGTTCTCCAATTAGATGCCAACTAATATTAATACAGGGACAATAGGTAGGGCAGGAGGAAGAATGGTGTTCCTGATTTTCAGAAGAATTCCCCTTATTTTTTTAAGCTTCAGATTGAGATTGTTGTTATTCTCCAATATGTTTTTCTTCAGTGAGCCACTCTGGATTCTCCAAGGGGAATTACTCCCTCTATTCTCCACCACCAGGGACGGCTTGTTCAGATAGGGCGATATGGGCGACGCACTGCCAAACGGGAAAAGGAAGGGATTTTTTTTCTAAATCAATTATATCACGGCAACAGCAGTTATCAGTGTTCACGTCTGATCTGCCAGCCACACTAAATGTCAAATCAGGACTAAAGTCGTGCTTCAAATGGCCCCGCCGTTTTTTGGGCGATTTCGAGTCAGGTTGAAAATCGCCCAGAAGTCTCTCATAGCCTGTCATGTAAAATCTATTTTTTTCACATTTCAAAGCTTTCAATACATTCTCTATGGGTGTCTGTGTGCATGCACTTACGCGCTTTCGTCATACGTGACGTAACGTTGAACGTAACTAAGACAATGGCGGCTAGCATCGTCTATGTTGCGACCTGCAGTGTGGCGTTATTTTATGTTTTTAATTTGCGTAGACTTAGTTTGACAAACATTCTGCAAACATTCTGCTTTGGACTGATCTTCGGTTTTGGACCTGATCTTGTTGGTCGTGTGTTACATACCCGCTACGAACGGACTAAAATAATGAAAACGCTGCTGGCAGCGGAATCCCAATACAGCTGGGAGACTTGGCTGGATGACAGAGGTCCCGGACAGAGAGGTGGAGCGGCCACCTTCACCCTGGTCAGAGCGGACCGCGATCCCTGGTAAGAGAGCGACTCTGTACCCGACATTGAACTGCTTTCTGTGTCATTGAACCTTACTATTGTTGATAAAAAAAGTTTACTGGAGAACGGAGACCAAAGTAGAAACTTTTGGACAAGGTGTGGATAATTGTATAATATAAGGCAGTTATTCAGAGGTAAAAGATATCTGGAATCGCGTGCACGGAACCCGTTCGTCAAACTGCGTAGGGAGTTTCTCAGAGGAGCCCCTAAACATTGTGTGCTGACATTTTATACAATAAAATGAAGTAGGTTGAATCTAGTAAGTGAAGTCTTCTGATCTTCTGATTGGTCCTGATGAGACGTTGGGCGAGGTCACCTCCAGGCGTAGTGTCACTGTTGCATTGGCTCGAGAGTCGGGTTCTCTGTCTTCAGATGTTCAGCCTAAGAGAAGAGGATTTGTGTGTGTGTGTGTGTGTTTGTTATCAGTGTTTGTGTGTGTGTGTGTGTGTGTGTGTGTGTGTGTTTGTTGTATCAGTGATGATGTGTGTGGTGTGTGTGTGGTGTGTTTATCAGTGATGATGATGTGTGTGTGTGTGTGTGTGGGTGTGTGTGTGTGTGTCCTCAGGGCAAGAACTTGTGAGTTGGAAGAACTGAGAGACCTATGGCGTGGGTTTTTATCCTTAGCCACCTGCTGACAAGGCTGACAAGATAGGACTCTTGTTCATTGTATTGAATACAAAGGCCCAAACACAAAATGGGTCATGCACAAGATTTTAGTCAGACCAAGCTATAACATTATATATTTACTACGGACAGTACATTCAACCAAAAGCTAATATAACAAAGGCATCAGAGATTATTTATAATTCTGTCACAGAAACTGGAATCCATCTCCCCAGATCAGTCAATAAATGCTTCTGGTATTGACTTATATGCTGCCCCTGTCTTCATGGTTGCTGGACATATTCTTTTTTAAAATGTGTGTAGGTCACCTAAATCATCAGAAAAATTTGCCCCTCCTGAGAATTTTTTCAGGAGCCGCCACTGTTCTCCACTAGAGAGTTGTAGCTCCATGCTTTTGCTGGGAATTGTCCACTGTGGTATACATTTATTTGGTCCCCAAAATACCAAAATAAAAAAGGTGTTTGTATTGTCTAGTTTTAGCTGAGTCCACCAGTTAGCATCCATGTGGCTCATTTAAAAAGTTTCTAAAAAAAAAAACTTACTCCTGAGGTTTCACCACAATAGGCTTCTTCAGACAATGGGACAAAAAAAAGTAGCCAAACAAAGCCAAAGGAGAGTGATGAGCAGCAGCAGCATCATCAACCCAGCGAGGCCAGCTGGCAAGCCCAAACAGTGATGATGCTGCCGAGCTCCAGTTAGCTCCGTGTGCAGAGCCTACCCACCCTTCCACAAGCATCGCCAGGATAATGGCTCCACAGCCCCCTCCACCTCCGACTGTTCCTGGACTGATCTTGGAACAGAGGTTGCCAGCCCAGATTAGCCTAGAATCCTACCGTAGCCACAGGTTTTCTGTCCAGAAAAACCCTAATTTAATAGCAAACTGGTTCATAAGAAGAGGAGTGTCTGGAATGCTCGCTTACTGAAGATGCTGCATTGCTGAAAGTTCTGCGTGGGGCCATCTATTGGGAGATGGCTAACTAAGTCTGTATTTTCCACTGATTCATATGGATGCCAGTGCACACATTGGCTGTAAAAGTGGGTAATAAAAAACAGAAAAGCATATAACTGTAGCTATGTGGGGTCTTTACTTGGGTGTGTTTCAGCAGGGTGAGGTCAGAGAGAGATGCTTCCAAGTCAGTATATTTTCTGAACTCATAAAATCCTTTTTACACCGCGAATCTGATGGGATGAAGTGTTAACCCCATTTAAATGACCATAAAGTCTATATACGTACCTTTAAGTTAAGACCTCACAGATCTGTTCATGGCAAAGCAGTTCAAATTAATGATACTAATTGATTCTTAAAGAATATAAGTTATAAATCATGAGTCTCATCTTGACGAAGTCACCTGTGACAGTATTCATAAAGAGAGTAGGAGTACTGATCTGGGATCAGTTTTTCCTTTTAGATCATAATGAAACAGATTAAATGGACAGGGGGGACCTGATCCTAGATCAGCACTCCTCCACTGGGAAACTGCCTTTATGAATAAGGTCCCAGGAGTCACCAGGACCAAGAAACCGAACACATACTGTTGCAAAGTCTAGTTACAGCAGGTATTTACTGCCATCTAGTGGAGGATACCAATAAAACACTTGATTATTACATTTACATTTACATTTGCGTCATTTAGCAGACGCTTGTTATCAGCAGAGCGACTTACAAATTGGTGCATTCACCCTATAGCCATTGGGAATAACCACTTACAGGGGGGGGGGGGGGGTTGGTAGAAAGATTACTTTATCCTATCCCAGGTATTCCTAAAGAGGTGGGGTTTCAAATGTCTCCGGAAGGTGGTGAGTGACTCCCGCTGTCCTGGCGTCGTGAGGGAGCTGTTTCCACCATTGGGGTGCCAGAGCAGCGAAACAGTTTGACTGGGCTGAGCGGGAAAGGGAACTATGCTTCCGCCAGAGTGTGGAAGGGGAGCCAGCAGGCCAGAGGTGGATGAACGCAATGCCCTCGTTGGGTGTAGGGACTGATCAGAGCCTGAAGGTACGGAGGTTGCCGTTCCCCTCACAGCTCCATAGGCAAGGCACCATGGTCTTGTAAACAGATGCGAGCTTCAACTGGAAGCCGAGTGGAGTGTGCGGAGGAGCGGAATGGTGACGTGAGAGCACTTGGGAAGGTTGAACACCCAGACGGGCTGCGGCATTCTGGATGAGTTTGTAGGGGTTTAATGGCACAGGCAGGGAGCCCAGCCAACAGCGAGTTGCAGTAATCCAGACGGGAGATGACAAGTGCCTGGATTAGGACCTGTGCCGCTTCCTGTGTAAGGCAGGGTCGTACTCTCCCGAATGTTGTAGAGCATGATCCTGCAGGATCGGGGTCACCGCCTTGATGTTAGCGGAGAACGAACAGGGTGTTGTCAGGGTTCATGCCAAGGCTCTTCGCACTCTGGGAGGAGGACAACAACGGAGTTGTCAACCGTGATGGCGAGATCATGGAACGGGCAGTCCTTCCCCGGGAGGAAAAGAGCAGCTCCGTCTTGCCAAGGTTCAGCTTGAGGTGGTTGATCCGTCATCCATACTGATATGTCTGCCAGGACATGTAGAGATGCGATTCGCCACCAGCACCTGGTTATCAGAAGGGGGGAAAGGAGAAGATTAGTTGTGTATCGTCAGCGTAGCAATGAATAGGAGAGGCCATGTAAGGATTATGACAGAGCCAAGTGACTTGGTGTATAGCGAGAATAGGCAGAAGGGCCTAGAATTGAGCCCTGGGGGACACCAGTGGTGAGAGCACGTGGTGCGGAGACAGCTTCTCGCCACGCCACTTGGTAGGAGCGACCTGGTCAGGTAGGACGCAATCCAAGAGTGAGCCGCGCCGGAGATGCCAGCTCGGAGGGGTGGAGAGGAGGATCTGATGGTTCACAGTATCAAAGGCAGCAGACAGGTCTAGAAGGACAAGAGCAGAGGAGAGAGAGTTAGCTTTAGCAGTGCGGAGAGCCTCCGTGACACAGAGAAAGAGCAGTCTCAGTTGAATGACCAGTCCTGAAAACCTGACTGGTTTGGATCAAGAAGGTCATTCTGAGAGAGATAGCAAGAGAGTTGGCTAAAGACGGCACGCTCAATAGTTTGGAAAGAAAAAGAAAGAAGGGATACTGGTCTGTAGTTGTTGACATCAGAGGGATCGAGTGTTGGTTATTTGAGAAGGGTGTGCAACTCTCGCTCTCTTGAAGACGGAAGGGACATAGCCAGTGGTCAAGGATGAGTTGATCAGCGAGGTGAGGTAGGGGGAGAAGGTCACCGGAGATGGTCTGGAGAAGAGAGGAGGGGATGGGGTCAAGCAGGCAGGTTGTTGGGCGGCCCTGCAGTCACAAATCGCAAGATTTTATCTGGAGAGAGAGGGGAGAAAGAAGTCAAAGCATAGGGTAGGGCAGTGTGAGCAGGACCAGCAGTGTCATTAGACTTAACAAACGAGGATCGGATGTCGTCAACCTTCTTTTCAAAGTGGTTGACGAAGTCATCCACAAGAGAGGGAGGAGGGGGGGGGGGGGGGAGAAGGATTCAGCAGGGAGGAGAATGTGGCAAAGAGATTTCCTAGGGTTAGAGGCAGATGCTTGGAATTTTAGGGTGATAGAAAGTGGCCTTAGCAGCAGAAAACAGATGAAGAAAATGTAGAGAGGAGGGAGTGAAAAGATGGGGGCCCAGGTCCGCAGGGAGTCTAGTTTTCTTCCATTTTCCGCTCAGCTGCCCGAGCTCTGTTCTGTGAGCTCGCAATGAGTCATCAAGCCACGGAGCTGGAGGGGGAGGACCGAGCCGGCCGGGAGGATAGGGGGACACAGAGAGTCAAAGGATGCAGAAAGGGAGGAGAGGAGGAGTTGAGGATTCTAATGTAACCATTTCTAATGTAACAGGAAACACGCCACACACACACACACACACACACATTGTCAAAGCAACCTCTTTGTAAACTTTGGGTGTCCCTGATTTGTTGCTTCTGTAGAACTACAGCTGATATTTAATATGACCAAGTAAGTAATGATGGTGGTCTTTGACTTTGACTTCACTGAATTAAGACTTATTCTTAGTCATATTCTTCACAGCCAGTCAACACTCACATTTTCTAGGTCCAGGTTTCATTCTGTTCTCTCCACCATATTCCACCACTGTAGCGGTAAGCAGAAGAAACAGACAGTCATTGAGGGATACACCTTAACTCACACACAACACACACACACACACACACACACACACACAACACACACACACACACCACACACACACACACACACACACACACACACACACACACACACCACACACACACACACACACACACACACACACACACCACACACAAACACACACACACACACAAACACACAGTCTTTATGTAACTTAGTCCAAGTGGTGGTCAGAATGTTTGTCTTAACTAGCCTGATAACTCCAACATGTCTGATGTGACATTGACATAAACCCCTCTACATACTTGAGTTTCCTCCAGTCTGCAGTGTGGATCCTCCAGTCCAGCAGAGAGGCAGTCTGACTCCTGAGTTCTCCTGGGTGATTGTAGCTCAGGTCCAGCTCTCTCAGGTGTGAGGGGTTTGACTTCAGAGCTGAGACCAGAGAAGCACAGCCTTCCTCTGTGACTAGACAGCCTGACAGCCTGCATAGAGTCAAATCATATTAAAACCACACTGCTATTCTTTGGTGGTGAAAATAGTGGCAGTATATATTTTTCAACATATTCAGATACATCAGAGTCCTGAAACCTGCCATATCTATTCATATATTAAAATATCATTATTAGAAATGACAAATTATCAAAGTATTGCTTGTAGAGAGAAAAATGCATATTACAAATATTTGAGTAGACTGACCAGAGCAGTTTAAAAAGCAGTATCAGTCAAAAGACAGACAGTGAGGTATCAGATTTAGATTGTATTGAGCATACAGTCCACATCATATCTATTTTGACAGTGAAGCTAACATTTTTAAAAATGTGTCTCTGTACTCCAGCATTTTGGATTTGAGATCAAATGTTTCATATGAGTTGACAGTATATAGTGTCACCTTTTATTTGAGGTTATCTTTATACATGTCTGTTTCACTGTTTAGAAAAATAAAAGCACTTTATGTATCTAGTCCCCCCATTTGAAGAAGTCATAAGTATTCTGACCAATTCACTTATAGTGTATTAAAGTTTAGTTTTTGTTCCAAACATGTTGGTTGCATTTGCAGTTTGTTTTGGTTGTCTTTTGGGTTATGTTTTGTCCAATAGTAACTGAATGGTGGATGATGACTGGAGTAATTTTCTGTCTAAGTGAGTAGATAACATGTTTCTAAACACTATTAAAATAATCCTGATGATGCCATGATGAAGAAAAATCATGAATGAATCATGAATAATAATGAGTGAGAAAGTTACAGAGGCTACAACAAAACATGCTAACCTCTCACCATTACCAATAACAGAGGGGGTATGATCCTTGTTCCTCTGTAACTTTCTCATTCATCATTATTCACGATTCATTCATGATTATTCATAATCATGGTAGCATCCACATGAATGTAGAAGTGTTCAGAAACATCTTCTATTCTTACTGACAATACAAGTGAAGTGACTATAAAATGACAGGACATTTTTCACCATTCAGTTTCTATTGGGAAAAACATCATCCAAAACACAACTAAAACAAACTGCAAATGCAATCAACAAGTTTGTAGAATCACAAGCTTGATGTAATCACTGCAGGTAAGGAATATGGGACCAAATACTAAACTTATGACTACTTTAATACAATATAAGAGAATGTGTCCAAATTATTTACGACTTTTTCAAATGGAGAGGAACTAGATACATACAGTGCTTTTCATTTCTAAACAGTAAAACAGATATGTATGAAAATATCCTCAAATAAAAGGTGACATTCTGTACTGTCACCTAATATGAAACTTTCTATCTCAAATCCAAAATGCTGGAGCATAGCACCAAATGTAAAACTGTAAGCTTCACTGTCCAAACACATATGGTGTGGACTATGTGTGCCTGGTAAACACACATGGATCTGGTGAACAGTTACCACTTGTTGACCAACTACAGGAATACTGACCTCCAGAGTCTCCAGTTTACAGTGGGGATTCCCCAGGACCAGCAGAGAGCAGCTTCACTCCTGAATCCTTCAGGGACATTGTTACTCAGATCCAGCTCTCTCAGGTGTGAGGGGTTTGACTTCAGAGCTGAGACCAGAGAAGCACAGCCTTCCTCTGTGACTCCACAGCCTGACAACCTGACAGAAGAGATCATCATGATTTCACAAACTGTTTAATTTAACAGCAGTAGTGTAGAAGGACAATGGCAGATGCATTTGGTTTATTCTCTTAAACAAACTTATAGATTCATCTTACGTCTCCTAGAATTGGTATGGTCATATTGTTAGACAATGTGAACATCAATGCATTGATTCAATATGTTATTCAATAATACATATGTCTCTAAACTGAATATTTCTTCCTGATGATAGAAAATAGTACTTAAATGTCATTTTATGTACTCACAGAGCAGCTCTGGAGGCTTCTAACCATGGCCAGCAGCAGCCTCAGAAGACCTTCCTCTGATCTGGAGTATT
>JAGTTL010002223.1:0-10011 GCA_036851935.1 Coregonus suidteri | reverse complement strand
GCCCCAGCTCTCTGCAGGTCATTCACTAGGTCCCCCCGGGGGTTTGGGATTTTGTCCACCTTTCTTGTGATCATTTGACCCCAGGGGGTGGGGATCTTGCGTGGAGCCCAGACGGGGGAGTTATCAGGGCTTGTTGTCTTCCATTTTCCTAAAAATTTCTCCCACATTGATTTTTTAAACCCCAAAGCTGTTTACCTATTGCAGATTCAGCCCCCCACCTGGTGAGGTCCATTTTGTTTCTGGGTCCTTTACAGCATTTGGGTCTTGGCCTATGGATTTTGGGAGTGGCTGTTTGGGGTTGTGACAGGGTTTTTAACTGAAACAAGTTCAAACGGTCCCATTAAACAGGAAGAGGGAGGACAGAGGAGCCTTTTAAAGAAGAAGTTACGGGTCAGGAGAGCCAGAAAAACTTGTTGTTGTAGGGACCAAAATTATTTTCACCTAATTTTTGCAAATAAATCAAAAAAAATCCTAAAATGTGATTTCTGGATTTTTTTCCCCTCAATTTGTCTGCTAGTTGACGTGTCCCTAAGATAAAAATTTCAGGTCTCTCTCATCTTTTTAAGGGGGAATCTTGCCCAAATGGGGGCTGACTAAAATTTTTTCCCCCCCACTGATGGGAGAAAGTTCAAAAAATTGAAAAAAAATGTTCCGTTCAGAGGGGTCGATTTTTCTTTTTTCAATTTTATTTATTTGCAAAATTTTTTACAAGATGCAAACGTGTTTTTCAAATTATGTTTGGGGGCACATGATTTCATCACGAAAACTATAAACCCCCTTTCCACATTTAATTTAAAAGCTACTGCTTGAAAAAACCTTTTTTTTTCAAATAAAAAGTTTTTTGCGGACATGGTTCAAAAAATCCCTGAATTGCTTCCCCTTTGTTTTCTGGGGTGGCAATTTTCACCACCCCATTATTTCAGATCTATGGAGTGCAGTTTCCCCTGCCCTGGCCGGGGAATGTTTTCATATGATAATTATTTTAAATGGCAAAAAATTAGTCAATTTTTATTTATCCATGTTGGCTTTCGCAAGCTACCTGAGACAGAAAAGATAGTTCGGAGGGGAAAAAAGGCTGTCCCAAATTTTTTAATAGCAATTTTCCTAAATAGTAATGGGAAAAACTTCAACATTTCATTTTTATTTAAACGCAGATATTCAATGGAAACCCCCCTAGAGGCAAGCGCATCATTTTCTAGAAACTTTCTAAATGTCAAAAAAAAAAATATTAATTTTAAGGAACAAAATTATGCGCCTGGACGTTTTCCAGTTGCTTTGTATGTTCAAAATCATAGGGAATCAATTTAAGAAAAATTTTTAAAAAAAAAAGGGTAATGAGGCTTGGAAAAATCTGATATTTTGGTAAAATTTTTATTTTTGGACATAATACTTTTTATCCAATAAAATATAGGAAAAAAAAGGGAAAATTTTACATCCAATTCATGTGACCTTGAATAGCCCCTTTAGAAATTTACGAAAATTGGTCCACTGGAAAACTAAAGCATTGAAAACCCTAAAAAGACTTGGTAAGAGGGAAAATGTATTATTCCATTACAGAAATTAAAAAATATTAATCCCCCCTTTATTTTGTACGTTTTTTCCCCTGACAAAAAAATTTTCGTCTATAATTTTAATGGTAGGGTTTTTTTTTGAA
The DNA here is from genome assembly GCA_036851935.1 of Coregonus suidteri. NCBI lineage: Eukaryota > Metazoa > Chordata > Actinopteri > Salmoniformes > Salmonidae > Coregonus > Coregonus suidteri. The sequence continues at coordinate 8,357 of JAGTTL010002223.1, read as the reverse complement.
CAGTGAGAGACAAATAACAAAAAAAAAATCCCGAAAAACGTATGTCAAAAATTTTATACAGGAGGGAAAAAAATATTTGACCCTGTGTTTGTAAGTTTCCCACTGACAAAAAAAATGATCAGTCATCTTTAATGAAGGTTTATTTGAACAGTGAGGATAGAATAAAAACAACAAAAACCAGAAAAACACGTCAAATATGTTTTACCTTATTTGATTTTAATGAGGTAAATAAGATTTTGGGGGCAAAGTTGTGGGAAGTCAGATCAGGTTTTGGGAAAAAAAAAAAAAATTTTGAAATTTGAACACCCCCGGGCCCCATTAAAACCCTTATTAAAAAATTGAAAAAAAATGGCCCCAAAACAAACCTGCCAAGGGGGCCGCCCACCAAAAACTCATGGGCCAGGGAAAGGGGGGCATTAATCAGAGAGGCAAAAAAAGAGACCAAAAATAACCCGAAAGGGGCTGCAAATCTCCAAAGGGGGATTGGGGTATCTGTCCATAGGACCCCCTTTTTGCCGTTCACTCAAAAGCGGGGGTTTACGGAAGATGGGGGCCCGAAAAAAAACCATTTTAAAAAAAAAAAAGCAAAAATGGGTTGACAAAAACCATGTGGGAGACTCCCCAAAAAAATGGAAGAAAGGTACTCTAGTCGATGAACTAAAATTGAGCTTTTTGGCCATCGCAACACTTTCCCCCGAGAAACCTCCCCCAGTGAAGCATTATGGTTCAGCTCACTGTGGGGATGTTTTTTATCGGCAGGGACGGGAAACTGGTCAGAAAGAAGGAATGATGGAAGGGGCCAAAACAGGAAAAAAATTAGAGGAAAAACCGTTTCAGTTTTCCGAGATTTGAGACTGGGGCGGAGGTTCCCTTCCGCAGGACAATGACCCTAACATATTGCTAAAAACAACACTCAAGGGTTTAAGGGGGAAAAATTTTAAATGTCTGGAAGGCCTGTCAAAGCGCAGACCTAAACCCAAATTGGGGAATCTGTGGTTGATTAAAGATTGCTGACCCAGTGGAACCCCTCCAACTGAAGGCGCGGGGCAGTTTTTTCCTTGAAAAATCAAAGATCCCAGTGGTAGGTGCCCCAAGCTTTTTAGGACTACCCCAAGAGACTTGCAGCGTAATTTTTTACTTTTTTCCCTACCTTTGGGGAGTCCCCTTTGGCTTTATGGTGCCGTTGCTTGGGGGTGCCCTTTTAATGGTGTTCGATTTGGGGCCTTTTGAACAGGGGTTTTAGATACTGAGATCATGGAAGATCAATGACACTTAGAGACCCAGGGGGGAATTTTTTAAAATAATTAGTACTTCTGAAGGTAATTTGGGTTTCACCGATTTATTTAGGGGCTCATAGCAAAGGGGGGGTATCAAGAACACCACTTTTCGTAATTAATTTTTTAGAATTTTTTGAAACAAGTTTTTTTTATTTATTTTATTCCCCAAATTGGGGCTATTTGTGATGTTATTAATGAAAACCAAATAAAAAAACAATTTATTAAAAGGTTGTATGCAACAAAATAGGGGAAAAAGCAAGGGGGAAAACTTTGCAAAGCCTGTGTTTTGTTTTTTGTGTGTTTTTTTTTCTTAGCCCTTTCCAATGATGGAAAGGCGTCATTGAGCGCTTTGTGAGTTTTTTTCCCCCTGCCCGGGGATGGAAATGAAGTTGAATGGATCACAAGCTGACCCGTCTCAAAAACAACACCCCCACATACACACATTAAATATCAGGAACAACATGCAGGGGCGAGTAATTTTTAAAAGTTTGGGGGGGAAAGGAGAAGAGGAAGAGTGGGAAGGAAGAGGAAAAGGGAAAGAGGAGCGGGAAGGGGGAAGGAAGAGGAGAAGGAAAGGACAGGAGGAGGGGGAAAGGGAAAAAGGAGAAGGAAGAGGAGAAGGAAGAGTGGGAATGAAGAGGGGAAAAGGAAGAGGGGGAAAGGAAAGGGGAGAATAAAAGAAAAAGGAAGAGTGGGAAGGAAGGGAAAAGGAAGAGTAAAGGAAAGGGGGGAAGGGAAGGGGGAAAGGAAGAGGAAAGGAAGGGGGGAAAGGAAGAGGGGGAAGCAGCTTGTGTTTAAATTTTTTACAAGCTGTTACACACAAAAACACCACACACGTAAAAAAAACACACACACAAAAACCAACCAGGCTCACACACACAAACTAGCTTGAGAAACGCTTTGTTTTCCTAAGCCATATTGGACATATAAAAATGCACCACAAACCCTACTGTTACGTGCACTATCGGTGGTGGGTTTTTTTGTTTTTTTGTGCAGTGTTGTGTGTGAGCTCCCCCCAGAAAAACATGTTCCTGCAGGGCAAGGCAACGAGAGCACCTTTTGGGAGCCTGCCCCCTGCCCCAAACCCCCTGTCTGTACACCACCCCGCACACACCATAAAACCCCCACAACACAACACACAACCCACACACACACCACACACACACACCCACCAAAAACCACACACACCCCCACACCCACAAAACCCAAACACAAAATAAACATCCCAAAACCCCACACACAAAAACCCCCACCCAGGGGCCACCCTAACAAAAGTCAAAGATCAAGCAGACACCGCATGGTAGCCCGGGGGGTGGGGGGTTACCTAGAGAAGGGGGATTTTTAGCGAAGTAGGGATGGGTCACTTTCCCTCCCTGCCCAACGGCGCACCCTTGGTACCTTTAAAATTTTTCTGCTTCAATCTGTCTCCTCCACTAGGGCAGGATGGAGGGGGGGGAGGGGAAATGCCGCTCCTTTAGTTAACGTCGCTGGGCCTGTTCCTTCAGTGAAAAACCATCTCCTCTCTGCGCTTCCTTCCCCACCAACCACCCACCCACCCAACCCCCCCCCCCCACCCCCCCAGTTTAATTTGGAATTCAATCCTTCTTAATGCGTTGGGGGACAAGCAGTTTTTGTTTTGACAAGGTTGAAGAAGTTACAGAATAGCCCTTTTGGTAAAAGACCAAGTCCAATTAAGGGAAAAACAGCTAAAATAATCAAAGAGAAAAAGACAGTCCATCATACTTTTAAAACATGAAAGGCCCTTAATCCTGAAAATGTCAAGGATAAATTTATTAATTTCCAGCCTCAGAAATTTCAGCCCCAAAAAAAATGCTTCCAGAGTTAAAATAACAAAACATCTCAAAATCAAGTTCAGAGGGGGCTATGTGAATTAGGCCTTTATGATGAATTTCTGCAAAGAAAAACCCCTACTAAAGGGGCCCCCCAAAAAGAAGAAGACTTGCGGGCCAAGAAACCGAGCAATGGACATTAGACGGTTTGGGAAAGTGTCCTTCGGTTGGAGTCCAAAATTTAAAATTTTTTGGGTTCCAACCGCTGTGTCTTTGTGAGACGCGTGTAGGTGAACAGATGATTCCCCAGGATTTCCCCCCGTTGAAGGAGGAGGAAAAGGGGGGTGGTGGGGAGGGTGCTTTTTTGGTGAGGTCTGTGATTTTTTTAGAATTCAAGTCCCTTAAACCGCAGGCTACCACAGCTTTCGCAGTGCTATGCCACACTTTGGGGTTTGGGCTTAGTGGGAAAATCTTTTTTTTCACAGGACATTTTGACCAAGAAGGTTGTGATGGAGTGCTGCGTCAGATACCTGGGCCTTTACAACCCCCAACCCCAAACCCAATTGAGAGGGTTTTGGGTGATTGGACCGCAGAGTGAAGAAAAACAGCGAACAAGTGCTAGATATGGGGAACTTTCAAGACTGTTGGAAGAGTTCCAGGGAAGCGATTAGAGAATGCCCAAGGGTGTGCAAAGCTTCATCAAGGCAAAGGGTGGCACTTTTAAGAATCTCAAATAAAAAATATATTTTTTTCGTTTAACACTTTTTTTTTGGGTTTCTAATGATTCCATTGTTGTTATTTCATAGTTTTTATGTCTTTACAATGTTTTAAAAAAAAGAAAACCCAAAATTAGTAGGGGTGTCCAAACTTTTACTGGTACTGTGTATTACGGGGGGAAAAAATTTTTTACCTGCAGATTTTTTGGTTTTCCCCTTACAAAAACATGTAGAGGTTGTAATTTTTTTTCATAGGTACACTTCAACTGTGAGAGACGGAATCTAAAACAAAAAACCCGAAAAACACATTTTATGATTTTAAATAATTAATTTTCTTTGTTTGCATGACATAAGTATTTGATACATCAGAAAAGCAAACTTATTTTGGCACAGAAACCTTTGTTTGAAATTTAACAGAGATCAACTTTTCCCGTAGGTCTTGACCGGGTTTTGCCACACTGCAGCAGGGTTTTTTGGCCCCTTCCTCCAAAAGCCCTTTCTCCAGACCCTTCGGTTTCAGGGCTGTCGATGGGCTGCTCCCCCCAAAAGATTTTCTTTGTTTTCGGTTGGAGGGGGTAGGCCACTCCAGGCCCCCTTGAGATGCTTCTTACGATCACCCTTTTTCCCTGGCGTGTGTTTGGGTCTTTGTCATGTGGAAGACCCACCCCGACCCATTTTTCAATGCTTTACGGAGGGAAGGAGGTTTTTGGCCAAGATCTGCATGCATGGCCCCACCTCCTCCCCCTCAAAATGGTGCAGTCGTCCGTCCCCTTTGCAGAAAAAACATCCCCAAAATAAATGTTTCCCCCTCCATGTTCACGGTTGGGAGGGGGGGTTTTTGGGGGGTTTATTCATCCCTCTTCTTCCAAAACAGGCGAGTGGGTTTTTGACCAAAAAGCTCTATTTTTGTTCATCAGACAGACCTTCCCATTCCTCCTCGGATCATCGGCAAACTCAGACGGGCCCCGAACATGCGCTGGGTTGAGCAGGGGGGCCTTGCGTGGGGCTGCAGGATTTTAATCCCGACGGCGTATGTGTTACTAATGGTTTTTTTTGAGATGTGGTCCCAGCTCTCTTCAGGTCATTTACAGGTCCCCTGGTTTGGGGTGATCCCCACCCTTCCTCAGACATTTATGCCCCCCGGGTGAGATTGCTGGGAGCCCCCAAAGAGGGGGGATTGCCGTCATCTTTTTCTTCCATTTTCTGATAATGGGGCCCAAAAGTTGTTGCTTTCTCCAAGCTCTTTCCCAGTGTCCGTAGCCCACCCCGCCTTGTGCAGGGTTACAATTTTATCCTGATGGCCTTCATAGCTCTCTTTTTGGCCCTTGTGGAGAGGTTTGGGGTCGTTTAATTTATGTGGGAAGGGTCTTTTTTAAAAGGGAATGGTTCAAAAAGGTGCAGTTAATACAGGTAATGAGGGAGAACAGGAGGGCTTTTTAAAGAAAAAAAGAAAAGGGCTGGGAGCCAGAAATTCTACTGGTTTGGGAGGGATCAATACTTATGTATCAAAAAAAGGGAAAATTAATTTCTAAAAAAACATAAATGGTTTTTTTGGATTTTTGTTTTTGATTCTGTCTCTCACAGTTGTAGGGACCATGATAAAAATGACAGACCCTATAGCTTTGTAAGTAAAAACCTGAAAAATCGGCGTGTATCAAATACTTGTTCCCCCCCAGTTTATTACAAAACATTAGGGGCCCCTTTACTAATTTGATTTGAACCCCCGTTTTTGCCCTCAGCCAGCTTCAATTCGTCGGGGAATGGATTAAAGGTGTGGAACGCTTCCCCAAAGGGGGTGGCCAATGTGACTCCGATTTTCCCACAGTTGTGTCAAAGTTGGGTGGGTTCCTTTGGGTGGTGGACCCCTCTTGAACCCACGGGAAAGTTTTGCTTGAAAAACCAGCAGCGGGGCGTTTTTTACCCCAAAAAAAGGGCGCCTTCCCTACTACCCTTCCCAAAATTCAAAAACATTTATTTTTTGTCACCGGCCTTCTAGCCACGGTCTCCCCATCTCATCATTCCTTTGTTTTTTTTTATTTTTACCAAACCTGGTCATTTCAGACCCGTTAAGTATTCTCCGTCCCCCATGTCTTTGTGGGTTTGGGTTTTTGTGGGGGCAAGCTCGGTGGACTATATATATTGTATCGCCGGGTATTCACCCTTGTGCTTGTTTTTTTAATGCTCTGTTTTACCCCACGTGTTTTTACACATAGCTCGTTGCGATTTACCGAAAAAAAACCCCTTTATTATGTGATTTAGCCCCGCGCCTGACTCCATCCCCAAATCACCCACTACTTTTGTCTTTCCCATTCACCTGTAATGGCCACAAACACAACCATGTCTCAAGGTTTTAAAAATTCCCTTCTTTAAGCTTTCTCCTCCCCTTGATCTATGCTGATTAAATGGATTACAATGACATCAAAAGGAAATAGCTTTAACCGGATTCCCATGGACAGTCTATGTCGGGAAAAAGAGCAATTTTTTGTACACTCAGTGTAGAAATGTGTTATGGTCTGTGATTTAGTTTTGACATTTAAAGTCACTCAGTCCTTGGAGTGTAGCTCATCTAAAAAAGCAAGGTACTAAGTGGTAGTCGCATGTGGTGCATTCCCCACAGTGACAAAAGAAGTGGACACAAAAGAGTCTGTTCTCTCGGGTGTTTAGGATCCTCTTTGTGTGGGGTGTGTGTGTGTGTGTGTGTGACACTGCTACCCCCTGCCCCCCCTAAGAAGAGACAAAAAAATCAGTTAAGGCAGAATATATAAGGTAGTCCTAACTGGGTGCTGACAGCTAGACTTGCAAAAGTTCCCCCCAATTGTTCCCTCCAATTGCCCGGTCCCCAAAAAATCGAAATAACCCCACCCCTTCACCCCCCCCCCCCTCCCGTTCTAAATTTTAAAACTTACAGGAAAGTGCTTCGCCCTAAAATCGAGAACAGAATAAAAAAAAAGGGGAAAGGAAAGAGATCGCGAGGCGAGTAAATTTCCTCACCGGCAGAAGATGTGTGCGGTGAACTGGAAACAAAAACTATACCTAAACTCCAAAAAACCACCCTAATTTACGGGAGAATTTTTTAAGGGAGGTCTTTTTTTTTCCCACCCACGGGCGTCATTTTTTCGCCACAGAGGGAAGTTCTTTTGGGCTCCTCTTTGTAAGGGGGAGGGTGTAAACAGGGAGAATACAGTACCCCCGGGTTTAGGGAAACCCTTTTTTTTACGATTTTTATATGATCTTCAAGGCTCTTTGCTAAGGCCCCAGGGGGGAATATGTACGATGTTATTTCCTGCTTTTAGGCCCTGTAAAAGTCAGCTTTTGTAAACCGAGGGGCATTTGGATGGAGGGGGGGGGGGGGAAAAGTGAGAATGGGAGGAAGGGGGGGGAGACGAGAGTAATTCCAGCAGATGTAGTGACATCGAGGGGTCATGAAGGCCCTCGGGGGGAGTGGTGAGTATTGGAGTCCAGGGTGGTGGGGAGTGCAGGTCTTATCAGAGCGATTTACAGTAGGAGTGCTCATTCATATACATCATTTTTGTTCGTACCCTTGATCACACTAAAACGTTTTTTATACAGCCATACAAACAGCTCATTGTATTCCTTCCACATCTACGTGCTCTCCTCTCTAAACTTTTCCCTTTGCTTATGGAATTCAATGCCCCTCAGCTTCTGTCCCAAACAAAAAATATTTTTCCCAAACCAAAACCCTTTATATCAAACTGCTACACACACCTACACTTAAACGTCATAGTCAACATAGTTAACAAAACAACACGTTTTTAAAACCGTTACAAACATGCAGACAGGAAAGCATTTAGCGTTACACTGGGGGGCCCCGTGGAAATAAAATAGTAAAACCAAAAGCTTGGGAAAAGTTTCCCTGTTTGGGTGGTCTAACAGTAGCTAACATAGCTCCCTTTGTTTGACCAGGTGTTTAGGTAGACTAAACTAGTACTGCATTGTAATTTAAAGTGAAAATGGGAAAAAAAAATGACAAAATATAGTAGAAATACATTTTTTCAAAATGTTCAAATATTGTTTTCTCTTGAGTAATACTACCACTTGTGTGCACTGCAGGCTAGCTACTGTACTTTTGCTTTTGTACTTGATCATTTTATGATCCTTTTATTTGGTTGGAAAAAGTCAGTTATGCTGCAAGACTCTGTAGGTTGGGGGTGTCCTCCCGGAAAGTTTCATTATTACTGTGTAAGCAGGAAGGGGGTGAGAACCACAAACCTCCCAGGTTTGAATTTAATTTAATGTAACCAGAGGAAACGGAAATAGCTGTCCTGCGGTACACCACGTGGTACCCCCAAAGTGCTGTTGTGGCTATGAGACCTCATTTCAAAACAGTTTTGTATTAATCAATTTTTGGTGACTTTGAATATATTTGTAATTTAGTCTAAAAACAACTTTGTCTTAAAATGTTTTACTATTTTTATTTTTTTGGAATTCACCTGATGGGTGGTCCTACCTTTCCTCCCCCTGAAACCTCCCCCGTGGGGGGTGGGAGTGGAGTGTGCTGTGAAGTGACAGTCTCCAAGGAGCGGCATGGAAACCCGTTTTTGGACAGGATGGAA